>JACEII010000373.1:0-27793 GCA_014332785.1 Antheraea mylitta | reverse complement strand
GCTCTTTAGGCGGTGGCAGCTGTGGTTGTGTACCACTGCCGCTCGGTATGGTGGCATCAAGCGAGACTATAGGCGTGGGCGTTCTTGCTGGAACGCGTCGTTTAACGACCTGTCTATCTTCGTCACTACCTGACGAAGATTCGCGGTATCTTCTCACCGCTCTCCCGAGCGGACTCTTGTCTAAACTCCCCTTGGGGACATCCGGGAGTTCCAGTATCGAATTGGACGCGAGCTGTAAAGCTTCCGCGTCCTCAGCAGCTAAATTTGTATTCGTCGCAGCGGCTTCGTAAATACGGAAGTATAACGCAACCCATTTGGTTAGTGTGTGCGAAAAGGCTTCTTTCCCTATTAACTCCGCTGCAATGATGAGATCTTTCTCATACAATGCATTGGGTGAGAGCGGTGCGGGTGTCGTAGTCTGCGGCGGCTTCATTCGTGGGTCTCGTGGAGGAGATCGTCGCGGGGGACTAGGGTTCCTCTGTACAATTGTTGTTGCAACTGTCCCTGTCTGGCATGATATCGTCGAGTCGCCCTCTGATTGGCTCAGAGAGCGGCGACTTTTCGGGGATCCGCAGGACGATGATCGAATGTGCTTCGCTCTTCGTCCGGTAGGGGCGCTAGTAGTAGTCGTTTGGGCTTCAGCGGGGTCCGTTGGGCGATGCCGGGTCGTGGTGGAGTCGTCTGATTGGCCCTTAGAAGGGCCTTTTGGGGTTCCTGATGCAGGCATCTCGCTCTGTCATGCGGTGGCGGCGTATTGAGGCACACCTCGCGCAGTGAGAGTGCGCATGCGCGATCCCGAGCGAGATCGAGCTATCTCGCGGCGCGATCACTAACACCCTCTCACTCGCACGCGTTGGAGGAGTGGGCGCTCCTTTATATTTTCAAAACTGTGCGATATTTTTAAATGGAGATATTCACCACTGTTAGTCCTGTTTTTGATGCGTATGTTTGCGTGAGTGTGACATCTCGCCCAATGAGGTTTTTATATTTTATTGGCTATTATCTAGGGCTGTTACTTTCGATATTTTATTATAGTTTCACTTGTAAGTATAAATTATATTTTTCTTCTAACTTATCGATATTACATCTGTGAATGCTTGTGTAATTAATTATCATTATCAGAGTGGTATCACGGTTTTTTATGATATGTAATTTTTTTTTAATTCAAATTAAGGATGCAAAAGCAAGAAGTGTAAGAAAATATTCACACTTGCAGTAATCCTTGATAATGAAATGAAATGAAGTAATAAAATGTTTGATATAAAACATATGTTAGCGCACTTTGCCAGTAAAATCGACGCATATGCCAACATGCCAAACGGTATGACCCTCTCTATGCCATCATGACTCGCTTGTGTCCACGTGCGCGTGTATGAGAAAGTCTATTTCATTGCCTCTGTGTGTGAGCTGCGTACTTCTATCCAACTTTAGTATAACTAGCTTCTTTTTATTATAAATTCAAATATAAATTTTATTGCAGTTATTGAGCGACGCGTGCCTAGCTACTTTTTATTTAATATCACAATAAATCATGTTTTCTTATGTGAGATATGTTATTTAAAATATTTATGAGATATAAAGAAAAATTACGACAACCCTGATTAAGAAATAGCGGCGCATGCGCCCAAGACGCGCCAGTCGTCAGTACACACCTTTTCGACTTTTTTGTCGCGCGTCCAACATTCCGCAGTCTAACCGGAGACCATAATTAGACCCTTTTTAGACAAACGTACAAAAACGTCGCTCGATATTGTATAAGGACGCGTAATTGGCATCCATTTTAGATTTTCCCTTAAAAAAAATATTTTGGAACTTGCTAGGAACGTAGAAGGAACACTTGGTGAACGTTTGTTTAGATGGCCCCCCCACGATTTAGATAAATTTGAAAGGCTAATTACGTATTTGATCAGCAATCTAAACCAGTAACATTTGGATAACGAAATATTAACGATCATTTATACATGTTGGTCATGTATTTTTGCTACTGACATTCATTCATTCTAATCGTGGATTCAAAGCTTCGTAAAATTAGATAAATATAAATCTTTCTCTTGTTTTAAATACTCTATGTACTTATTTCTTTCAGATTAACTATAATGATCAAAATGCCTAAGATTTTAAATCTAAAAAGCAAAGACATTAATCACAGAGTCGTGAGCGAACTGATATAATTATATCAGTCATAGTACTGCATTCTGATTGATTGCATCTGCGCAGGAGTTCGATGTTGAACCACTGTTACAAAATAGTAAATTAATAATTCACCATTATTCATTATTATTTATGTGTTGTGATAGTACCTACATGAGGCATAAAGCAATACTTGGTAAATCTGAATAGTAATTAGGTTCAGTGCAGAATTTATCGGAATTTTTAACTTATGTAAAGTGAAATGATTTTTATATTTTGCTAGATCTTTCTGGTTGTTACTTTTTTACGTGATTGTAGGCAATCGAAAAGACGGATCACTTAACCCTGAAATTCACTTGTCTGCAACACCCTTTGGATGACAAAACAGCAGTAAGAATAATGATAACTCGTAGTTGAATAGATATATTGGTGATTTCTTTATCTCCTTGAAGCCTTTGAGAAATGTAATTTAAAAATAATATAATATAATGGACAAATTAGTCGATTACATCAGGTAATAGAAGATTTGCTAAATCATAATTAGAAACTCGTTAAATCCTACTAAGATTATAAATGCGAAAGTAACTCTGTCTATCTGTCTGTCGCGCTTTCACGCCAAAACTACTGATACGATTTAAATTAAACTCGGTACACAGATAGTCTAAAGTCTGAGGAAGAATACAGGTTAATTTTAATGCGTAAAAGGGTTTAAGGGGTTGAAAGAGGGATAAGGTTGTATGGAAGTTGCTGTTCATTCAATATAAATAAATATAACATTCAAAGTTTGTAAAAGCTTTAACCTCTAGGGCTTAGAACAACAATAGGAAATAGGGGATGAAAGTCTGTATTGAAATGTGTGATATTCCGCGCTGGTTTAAAATTCTAAACTATAATGCTTTAAGTGTTAGATAGCACATTTATAGAAAGGCTAGAGGTTATATATCATTACGCTAAGACCAATAGGAGCGGAGCACCAATGAAGAATGTTTTAAAATCGTTTTTACCCTAATGATAGCTTCCACTGTGTGTTAGTGATCCCAAAGTCATTATTCCATGCGGACGAAGTCGCGGGCAGAAGCTAGTATATAATAAAGAACTATATTATAAAATGCTTATTGCGTTCGTTGGGAGAGTTAAGAATGTTTTCGACCTCCTGTAGACCTTGGTTGAACAATCTAGATCCGTTTACGATCGGTTTATATTTTTTAAAACACGGCCATCTTGTTACAAGCAACGTCCTAAGTACTCGATATCACTATGTATTTTAAACGTATGATGTCAGAAACTCCAATAACAAATATGAAAACATATTAACCTTTATATTTAATTATTTACTGGAAAATATAGCGTACTGGTGTGCTTTAGATTTGTTCTTGTATATATTTAATATTGCTTTTGTAATATCATTACCATCCTCCATTATTCCACTAAAGAAGCAAGGATATGTGTTTATATACACAAAGCCTTGCTAAAATACATCGTACTGGTATTTAAATATTCATTTTTGTAAAAGAAAAAAAAGGATTTATTGTAGCATTACAAGGACAAAATAAAAGTGAAAAATTAGAGCTACAAACATATGTATAACATAACATAAACAAAGGAGATTAAACGTTACAAGATATTAAAATTAAGTCATGATATTGCTACAATGGCGTACAATTCACCATGTTCTGGTTGCCATCCTTGCAATTTTTTTTATGTCATAGCAGGCATACGAACATACGGGTCACCTATGTTAAGTGATCACCGTCGTCCGTAGACACTTGCAACACCAGGGAAGTCGTAAGTGCGTTACCAGCCTGTATTTGTGGGAAGGGATATTGGGAGGGGAAGAAGGAAAGACGACGGAAGGGCAGGTGGGCCTCCGGCGCTCTCACTAACCGAACGAAACGCAACAATGCAAACACTATTACTTCACGTCGGTTTTCCGTGAGAGGGTAGTACTACCCTGGTCGAGCCGACCCATTCATGTTGAAACTTATAATAGCTTCAGGTTTTCTGATTCAAAGGGTGTGGTTGGCATTTGGTGTTAGTACACGGGTCACATAACTACACTTACTTTTATATAGTAATAGTTTTAACCGCGGATTCACTCGCGGTAATGTAGATTTGACGTATCTCTCGTATGTGTTTTAGTAGGTGGTAGAGCCACGCTGAAGCTATTACTGGTTTCGGCAAGAATGGGTCGGTTCGCCTGGAGTAGTACCACCCGACCCACAGAAACACCCACGTGAAGTAACAGTGCTTGCATTGTTGCGTTTCGTTCGGCCTGTGAGAGCGCCGGAGGCTCACCTGCCCATCTCTCTACTCCCCTATCCTTCATCTCCACCCTTTCTCCTAGCCCAGAAACAAAGGCAGGCAATACGCTTGCAACTCTTCTTGTGACGATCACTTAACACCAGGTGACCTGTATATTTGTTTGCCTTCTATGATATAAAAACAAAGGCAAAATCTGAAGATGATCGGTTAAGTAATTGAGTCGTGAAAGCATAACAAAGAACCGCACCTAGACATATACTCGTATAATATTAGCAAGGAAGTAAGGATTGTCGGGAATAAAGTATTTTTAATAGTAACAATAATCTCCATATTTTTACTAGACTAGCTAGCATCCGAGACCTTGTCTGCCATTGTGTATTTATAAATGTACTAGCTTCTGCCAGCGACTTCGTTCGCGTGGAATAAAGATATTCCTTATTTCTAACACGCAGCGCAAGGTCTCAAGAGAAAGAAACCCCGTTTTTGAAACATTCTTCATTGTTGCTCCGCTCCTATTGGTTTTAGCGTGATGATATATAGCCCATAACCATTCTCGATAAATAAGCTATATAACATTGAAAGAATTTTTCAAATCGGATCTGTAGTTCCTGGGATTACCCCTTACAACGTCACAAACTCACAAACTTTACCTCATTATAATATTAGTATAGAAGTATAGATGTTACATTACTTTCAAGTAACTGTGAAGGATTTCACAACTCAAGTTGAGGTAACTTTTAGATGACAGGATTTGTTGCAAACTATTCAATTCTTGTAGGTTATATTTCGGTTAATTTATCTACTATCTAGTATTTATCTAGTAGGTATCTAGTATCTTTACTGTAAATATACACGTCCATCCGCTCACAACTTTTTCCGTTTACAATACTAATAGTTGATAAAGGATA
Source organism: Antheraea mylitta (assembly GCA_014332785.1). NCBI lineage: Eukaryota > Metazoa > Arthropoda > Insecta > Lepidoptera > Saturniidae > Antheraea > Antheraea mylitta. The sequence goes on along the minus strand of JACEII010000373.1, from coordinate 22,493 downwards.
AGGAATTTAGACAAGCAATCATTTCATAATACTTCTGTGTTATATGCGTACTCTAGATGGAATAGATAGATAGATGGAATTATCTATCTATCTATACTATAATAAAACTGTAAGAAGTCGAAACCTACATTAAATATTTTTTGAAAATTTTAATCAGGGTAGACTATGTTATCGATATAGAAGCCAAAAATAATCTTTTTACAATTTTTGTCTGTCTGTCTGTCTTTCTGTTTGTCTGTCTGTCCCTATGAACACGTTTCACTCTGAAAGTACTGAACCAATCTTGACGAAACTTGACATAGTGATAACTAATATTACGAGATTACATCTAAGATACTTTTTGTCCCATAAAACGCAAAGGGTTCTCCAGGATGAAGGATTAAAGTGTAGAATCTAAACCCGTATTACTCTGAAAGTACTGAACCAATTTTAACGAAACTTAACACAGTGATAACTGATATTACAAGGCTACATCCAGGATACTTTTTGTCCCATAAAACGCAAGGGTTTCTCCAGGATAACGAAAAACAAAAATTTTTAGTTAACGTAACTAGACTATTTGCGACACCTTAGTACAAAAGCCGGCAACGTTGGAAGAACAAGAATTTTAAAATAGCTGTTTCTTTAATATATCATTTTTTTTGTATCATAGAAAGCAAACAAACAGGTGGGTCACGTGATGTTAAGTGACCGCCACCGTCTATAGATACAAGCAATTCCAGGGGTATCGCAAGTACGTTACCAACCTGTATATGGGAGAGGCGGAGGGTAAGAGAAGGGAGAGGAGGAAAGGGAAATAGAGGTAGGCCTCCGGCGCTCTCACTGACCGAACGAAACACTACAATACAAGCAATGTTATTTCACGCCGTTTTTCTGTGAGAGGATGGTATTAGCCCGAATAAGCTGTCCCATTCATGCTGAAACCAGTAATAGCTTCAGCGCGGCTCTACCACCTACACAAATTATCAATATATCAATAGACAGAATTTAGGACACCTGGTAGCCGGTTAACGTTGTATTTTTAATGAGCATTTTGATTTAATTAATTTTGATTTATAAGTTTTTTTTTCATTAACTTTTAAACGCATTTAAAAACATGACTTTATCATAATCAGACACATTTTTTATAAACAATCATATGCCCGATAAAATATTTTATAAATATAAATAATTAATTTCAAACCAATTATTTTTTCCATAGTAAAGAACAAATTTCATTTTATTAAACATTATTGATATTAAGATTTCACCATATACAATGAAACAACGATAAACGTAAACGTATGACTGGGGACTGATACAATATTAAATGTATGCATCGATAACATACGCTGGCACAATTATCGCTATCTTTATCGTGCAGCCACTACTGCACTAAACTATAGCTATAGCAAATTTATTATTTTTATAGCAATAAATCGGTCCAAATATTGAGTAAATAACTGAATTAGTCTGAAAGATGAAATTTGTACTTATTTATATCTAAATATAGTTATGATAAAATTACTGCTATTTCAACATGGTTTAAAATTACTTTTATTTTTACTTCCAAAAAATATAATCAAGCACATTATTGTCTATAATAATGTATTTCAATAATATTTCCATTTTAATAAAGTTTCAAAGTTAGTTAAAAGAAAATCTAAAATTATTTAAAAATCAATATTTTTGTCTGTAAAGATACGATATGCACAAATAAACGCAACGTTTACCGGCAGCCAGGTAGCTGGGATGAAGTTCTGATGAATATAATATATAAAGCTGGCTTGATGGATTCTTTCCAGTATGACCTCTGCGTATGTAGGCAATATCACCAATATCAAGTGTGACAAATATACGTTATAAATTTAATGCCAAATATGCAGTGTTACAACGTAGAATAATCTACAATAGAAACATATCAACATAGATAAATTACCAAAAGGTGATAGGCACTATGTTGTGAGTGGTATAGAGATTACTTATAAGAATATATTGGAAATATATTTAAAATTTGTTTTTGCAATAGTTTCTAACTCTTAGATAATAGATACAAGTAAGTGACAGTTGACGCTTCGACGCGATGTTTGACTCTTCGACACGGTGTTCATATATTTTTCTTCAATGCAATGAAGTATAAAAAGGTTTTAATACAAGTTGAAGATAGTAGTGATAAAGTGGTAGAGATATTTATTTAGTTTTATGTAGATTAGTTTTTATCTTATTTGAACCTGGTAAATGATGCTACGAACGGGTTCTAGGCTTATATTAAAAAAAAAATCACATATAATCTGGGTATATGTTTGAGTGAGTCCGTAAATTGTTTAAATTCACAATTGGAAACGGTAGTTGTGGCTGCAATCGGGTATCCGTTTTATTAAATTTTCTCGTTTAAAAATACAATTGATAACCAAGTGAAGATATAGTGATAACCACTTTGGTGCAGACGAAGTTGCACAGGTCAACTAGTCATATTAATAAAATGTTTCTAGAGTACTAAATGTATACAATTATGATTTTCGATAGTATTTCGTAAGAAAAATTATTATTCATAGACGTAACGGTCTGAAATAATGTCGATCGGTTGTATCGTGTCGCGCGCCACCGGTAATCGTTTAATGCAGTTGAAAGTAGATCGATAAAATCTCGACCAGTCGTGTCGATAACATTTAGAATAGTAACGCCTCGATCACATCTACTCTACGCGCGTTTATTTAGTTTTTATAAAAATAAAAATGCTAATTCCATTTCAATAAATATAACTAAATAAATGTATTAATAACTATCTTTTGCCTGCAACTTCGTCCGTGTGAATTAGTTACTTCGGGCTAACGCTCTGAAAAGATAAAGACCCGATTTTGAAACATTCTTCATGGATGCTCCGCTCGTATTGGTCTTAGCGTAATGATATGTAACATATATCCTTCTTCGATTAAGCTATCTAACAATGAAATAATTTTACAAATCAAACCAGTAGTTGCTGAGATTAGCGCGTTCAATCAAACAAACTCTTCAACGTTATAATACTATAAGTATAGATTCTCTTTACGAGTTTATACTGGTATTTCTTTGATTAAATTTTCGTATTTGTTTAATACTTTATCCTCGTTTTCCCGAACATTCATGTTTATTTTCAAAGATTGCAATTAAATTACTAATTGACATGTTCCTAGTATCAACATCTTCAAGTTATTATTCTCGTATGCAAAATTGTGATAAAGTATTTACTATAAACGGATTAAAAGAACACGTGCACCATAAAATAAACTGGAGTTGAAGAAGAATTTCAAAACTAAAACGTGGCGCCATCTATGATATATCTATAACAATCAGTCCTATAGTTTTGCGTCAACAGACTAATTTAAAGCGCCATCTGCTCGAGACTGATGAAACTTACAATTGATAATTGTCAACATTGTCAATAATTTTATATTTTGTAATTAAAATATCTTCTTTACCTATAAAATTGCCATTTTGTATGAAAAAATTAAAACGAATTTTTTTCATGTACTTTTTATTTGTATTAATCGAAGTAATCATCCATGCAATCAATGCATCTTTGCCAACACAGTGGCAGTTTATTGATGCTCTTCTTAAAGAAATCAGCTGGACGGAATGCAACAAATTCTTCAAAGGCGTTTTGTACTGCCTCTCGGGTATTGAATCTTTTTCCCGCCAAGGACTTATCCAAATTCTGGAAAAAAGTTTGTAGGCGCAAGGTCTTGTGAGTAGGTCGGATAACAGAGAATCTCCAACCCCAGTTCTTACAACTTGGAGACCGTCTGCTGTGCAGTATGAGGTCGCGCGTAGTCGTGCAGGAGCAGCGGAGACGAGCGCTTGACCAATGCTGGTTGGAGATGTGCCAGCTTCTCCATTATTGTGTTCAGTCATTCACAGTACACATCTGCAGTAATGCTCGCCCCGTTTGGTAAGAAGCTGTCATGAATCACACCGGCGCTAGACCACCAAACAGTGACCATCACTTTTCTAGGGGTAAGTTTTCGTTTAGGGCATTGTTTAGGTGCTGAACCAGGATCCAACCAACTTGCTTGCGGTTATCGAACAGAATCCATTTTTCATCACAGGTAACAATGCGGTTCAAAATTCCTTCATTTGTGTGTCTGTTGAGCAGTGCAAGGCAAGTCTCGACGCGTACTTCACCCTGGCGATTATTGAGTTCGTGGGGCACCCACTTCTCAAGCTTTTTTACCTTGCCAATTTGACACGAATGGACCAATATTGTTTTGACGCTAACGTCGAAAGCTGCTGCTAATTCAGCCGTACATTGTGTTTCTTCAGCTTCCACAATCGCCTTTGATTCGTCATTGTCGACCAAAGTCTTCGGACGACCACGAGGTTCATTTTTCAAGTCGAAATTCCCAGAACGGAAGCGAGCAGATCAATAACAGGTGTTGCGTTGGTTTGAAGTGTTAGCTCCGTAAATGACGTTGATGTTGCGTGCCGCTTGTGCCGCGTTGCTGCCACGACGGTACTCATATTCCATAATTACTCGAAGTTTTAACGTATCCATGTTAACAAAAAAGATTGAAATGCGATGAAAATGTAACATTAATCAATAAACAAATAACTACTTTTGGAAAAAGAATTTCATGTTTTTAAAATAATATTAATTTGAAATAAGAATTTTTCGCCAAACAAAAATTATTTTGATTTGAAATTATCAGTACTGCAGAACGGCAATTTCATAGGTAAAGAACTATTATATGGAAGTCATTACTCAAAATTTCAATTATCCTACTTTTCATTTTGGACCAATTTATACATAAATATCACTTTCATGAAGATCGCTTGAGAAGTTTGAATAGTTCTTCGTGAACAAATAGTAAGACACTGGATTTTTATATATTTATTTTCACACCTAAACTTCCATTAGGCCTCCCACGGCAGCGGCTCAAGCCTAGGTTCGATCCCTCGGTAGGGAGCCCTTGAATGCGTTGCTTGCGCGATACGGTGACACACAAATATACATCACTGCTACAACACTACACGATCACCCCCACACACGTGCACGCCTACACGCTTACACATGAAAGTGGAAGGGTTTACTTTTTTCCCTTATCGAACTGACAAACTCTCAATTTTCCGATAATAAATATATGGAGGAGTTGTTGAGGCGTGTATGCTTGGTACACATATACGTTTCAACAACTCATACATATATGAATAGTTAGCTAGGTTAGCTAAGATAGGTCGCGATTTTGCATGCAACAGGCAACAGCCAAGCCGAGGTGTGCCGTGCACCCTCGAGCTGGTTGCCAAAATAAAATCGGCTGAGTGCCTTAAGCGCTCGCCTTAGTAGTCCGGTGAAGCTGTTAAGACCCGGATGGGTCAATAGCGTAGACATTTCGAAAAAAAAAAAATCCATTAGACTGCCGATAGAAGTGTAAACTCAAATATGTTCTCTTTCGAATTTTTATATTAATTAAAGTGTAAATGACAATATTTAAATTCCAGAATTTGTTTCTTGAAATCATTAACATTAGTGTTGTTTTTATGTCTATTGGAACTCGGACCAATAAATATATGTTTTCTTAAAGTCTATTAATCAACCAAACGTATGATGAGCTGCAGAATATCAATATTACATGTGGAAAAGCCCCAAAACTGCGTGTCGCTAGTCTGACTCAAGCCATGCAAGCGCAATACGACCGGTCATGCTTACGTAGCATGACATGATGCGAAATTATAAATTTATCTCCTTTCAAAAATAACGCTCAACACGCCTCAAAGAAGTTTTCATTTCAAAAGTATTTTATAGTAAATATACATTAAACATAATTTACAATGGCTTTTAAAATAAGTAATTTCTAATGTAAATCGTTTGTTAAAATTATACATTTTAATGAAGGTGTGTAAATACACCTTTACAATAAATTTATGCAAATACTCTTTGATATTTAGCGGCCTTCGTGTAATCTACATGTCGTTCAGTTATTGATAGCTTTAATTAGAAAATTGTTCGGGGTTACGATTTGGACAGACCAATTTTAACTTGGACGGTGATTAATGTAAGTAGATAGATTTGTTTTTCGTTATACATCGTTCGTGCAAGTACATTCATAAACAAAAACCTGTTGTTATAAGTGGGATTTGAGTGCTGAGCAATGAAACTGACTACTGAGAGAATATTATTTGTTTCAAAGATGCGAATGTTGAGATGTGTGTATGGATTATTCGCTTGATCAAAAAATAATGACTCTAAATCTATACTAATATTATTTTTTGGGGTGTAAGGGGTGTCGAATAACATCATAAGACTTGAGACACCCAAGTCAACCTCACCTGCATGTGGTGCACTCTGCTGAATAACGAACGAGGCAATGGCGCAAGCGGGGTGGTAGGGTTTTACAGCCCGACTGAGTCGCAACCACCATGTATATGGCGAAAAAGCCCGTAATAGTGATTCGCTTCTACGGGTCGCGTTTCGGGATCAGCCTGTGCATATCCAGCTTTTTATAGGCCCGCATGATAGTGGCGACCGGCGATGGACAGTGTGTCGATCGGTGGTCGCTATTATTTTTGGATTGTACTATGCTTACCATCAGGTATAGTGCAGTCACTTTGCCGTGCTACAATAAAAAAAAAAAATTATAAAGAGGTAAGGTTTGTGAGTATGTGACGTTGTGATGTTGTAACGTTGTAGGGGTAATCTCAGGAACTACTGGTCCGATTTGAATAATTCTTTCAATGTTATAAATCTCATTCATCGAGAATGGTTACAGGCTATATATCATCACACTAAGACCAATAGGATCGGAGCACAGTTGAAAATTGTTTCAGTATCGGGTTGTTTTTTCCTTTTGAGAACTGCTGCGTATCTATTCCACGTGAACGAAGTCGCGGGCAGAGGCTAGTCTGAGTATATTTTGGATCCGTGTTTGTTTATATAGTCTCTGGTTAGGTTAGGACAGGATACCTAATACCTAATGATTTATCTTCATGTACCAAAAATCTATAGTTGTGGAAATCTCTCATTTAATATCCATACTACAATGATTTGTAGGACTGATAGTGTATAAGTGTTAAAAATTATGCTAATGTATGACAAGGCTCAAAGATGTGTACGATTTACGTATATTACTGACTGCATCTAGCTTTTACCTTATTAGTATCATGATTCACTAATGAAATAATGTGGACGACGCTAATTAAACCCTGTTGTAGAAAGGAATTACTTGTAGCAATCCTACACAATGTATTCGTTTATAGGAAGAAGCGTTTGCAGGTAAGAGATGATATGCGATTTAAAAGTTTAAGCTAATTAGTTACGTAACAACAAAAAAAAACTCTGTCGGAATCATATAAAACTAAATATAGTTTTTTTTTTATGTAAAACGTCTATAGGCGAGGGTAAACTTCATTTTTGGCGCGGCGATGTGTGTGAGACGTGGCGACGCGATGACATACGCAAGACTATGCGCAAACTCTCTTGTCGCACTGAGCTCGTACACCTATAGTGTACACAGTGTTGTTTATTACGTTACACATGTGTTTCACATCCGTTAGACGTGCCGTCACGGCTCAATTTTTTTTTGCCTTTAAAAGTTGCTTATAAACATCAAAACTCTTACCGGTTCAGAAAAAAACCCAGGTATTGATAAGAACTGGCAACATGCTCGATCTGGTTTACCTTTTTATTGCATATACATATTTTTAATTTCAGACATTGTAGTTACAATCCAATTCTTTACAATTTGTTCGAGCAATTTACAATATGGAATCATACGAATCATTAAATGCTAAGTTTCAAAAACTTCATTATCTTAAACCTTCTCTCCCAATACATTCTTGATAATTTAATGTATGTTTGCAAATATTCGTTATCACACTTTTCTCTCAATATATTCTTGATAATTTAACATATGTTCGCAAAAACTTAGAGTAGCAGAAATTCTGTAATAAGAGACCGGCATGATATAAATACTAGAAACAGTATTTTTGATAATAATAATGTTACATTTTGCAACAAAGTACCGAAGTACATTACTAATTTGCCGAAAAGTTCAAGCATCATGTCAAACAGGTTTTGATATTAAAAACTACTATAGAGTGAACCAATATGTAAATGATGGTGACATCTAGAAATGCTCTTCTACAATTTGTTTACTGGTGAAAATAAAACCCCCATTCTGTGTACCCGTTACAAACGATTCTAGGTAATGTATTTTATACAAATATCGTCGACTTCTTACCCTTATACCACCTAAGTTGGGTCAGCACAACATGTTTTTCCTTTCCGCTCTCTCCTGTCTAATGTCGTTTCAGTATTCACACCTTTTATACGGTCTTCTTTTACTCCTATATCCATCCACCACCAAACTCAAAATGTTTCTAGTCACATGGTTTTCATCTCTCCTCGTGACATGCTCATACCATGCTAACCCATTACTCCTTAACTTCTCGTTCACTGGTGCTATTTTCAAACCACACATCCACCTTAATATACGCTTCTCTGCCACATGTAGCCTTCTCTCATCAGGCTCCTTCGTAACCCTGCACTCAGATGCAGCATGACTGATTGTATAAAGGATTGTAAAAATACGAGAAGATAAATTCGAGGGGGTTTGCACGGCATTTGTGTTTCATAGATATATGTTATATTAAAAACGTATATTGGTTAATAAAAACAACAATATCTTTTAGAGAAAGATAGTTTGCTAGTGTGTTTATGGTGCGTTGCGGTGTAAGTGGTAGAGCCACGCTGATGCTATAACTAGTTTCAGCCTGAATGGGTCGGCTCGTCCGACAGAAACAACGACGTGAAGTAACTGTGCTTGCATTGTTGCGTTTCGTTTGGTCAGTGAGAGCGCTGGAGGACCACCTCCCTCTATCTTCCTTTCCTATCTTCCCCTTCCCTCTCCTCCTCCCCCCCCCGCCTATTCCCCATCAACACACTTGCGACTCCTTTGGTGTTGCTGGTGTCTATGGATGGTGGTGAACACTTAACATCAGGTGACCTAACTGATCGTTTGCCTCCTATGACATAAAAATAAGATGTTGCTTATATGGACCCTTTATTGAGTTTCTTTTTTATTTACAAGCTTGGAAGTAGATTCCTAAATGCACTAAAACTTAGACGGACAGATTTTGAAATAGTTCTATATTGCCTAGAAAAAAAATTCATGTACCTTAATAATACAGTTCTGTAGGTATATGTATGTTAAAGGAGTTGCGATCCGTCAGCCACGCTGGACGCACGCATTTGCGCGCTAGATGGTTATTTCGACAAAGCAGTACTGTCGAGTGAGTCATCACAGGCCGACCCCGCCCTCTCCTTCAAATTATCTGGTATGGACTGGTCAGCCCAGCTCTTAGTCTTCCACGAGATCTCGGAGATCTCCGCGTACGATGAAGTAGCAAACGATCCAAAACAGGGCCCTATTCGTGCGATCGCGAAGTTTCCCACCATCGCGGCTACCATTCAATGGCTCGCACGCGCCACCGTCTCGAAATAATAATTATTTTTCTCAATATAAGATAGAGTAAACTCTTGTGTTTATATCTATCTTCCCCTAAAATCGATAAACAATGTCGCTATTTCTATTTTTAGATAGCGGCGCCGGCGCCGTTCGTTTAATCTGTAAATTCGATCTTTTCAATTCACGTGGCCGGCCACGTCGCGGACCCCTCTCTCGTGCGTCACGAGGCAGGGCCCTCACGTTTTACTCCCGCACATACGTCGTGTCATCTCGGCAGCATCTTTGCTCGAGATTACCCGGGTGATCACAAAGATGTTGCTATCGCGATGTAATACACACCACACCGATTATACACACACACAGATATTCAGACATACACCTTTACACAAACTGGTGGAAGGGTTTACTTTTTTTCCCTTATTCGAACTGAATCGAGTAGTTTAGTTTGTTTCTTTCCGATTTACATGTTGTGTTTTTGAATCATGCAGTTTTAATTGTATGATTCAAAAATGAATACATGTATAGTTTAGCATAGTTTAGCTAGGTCAGATCGGATTATTTCCGGTAACAGCCCAAGCCGAGGTGTGCCGTGCACCCTTGAGCATGTTACTTAAACAAAATCGGCTGAGTGCCTTAAGCGCTCGCCTTAGTAGTGCAGTGAAGCTGTGAAGGCCTAGTAAGGCCAATAGCGTAGTCAGTTTCGAGAAAAAAAATGCACTAAAACTTAGATGGACAATTTTTAAAATATAAAAAAGAAAATACATGTACCTCAATAATATAGTTCTGTAGGTATATGTATGTTAAACTTTATAAGCTTAATTAAACAACTACGAATACTTAGTATAGTTATATATAAAAACATGCAGTAATATATTCCTTAGTACATAATCGTTAGGGCGTGGATCATTGATCCAGATTTATCAGCTATATATCACATCGTTAACAAGTTAACATTACCTTTAAAAGTATCATAATTTAAAACGTCAATCATTCACGTTGACTTCTAAATGAAACATTAATTAGTGAGATATATCTCACGGCACGGAAACGCTTGTCTTCAAGACTTTACCTTGAGATAGGTAAGCAGGTGACGTCAGAATTTTTTTGAAATGAAAACATTAGTTTTGGCTTTGAGCGGTACTTTTGGCAGGAAGTACATTTGTAATTTCGCCTCATGACATGCTATGCTCGCATGACCTGCCGTATTGTTACAAATACACAGTAGCGGATTTGTAGTCTTGGCCGCCCTAGGCCTCAGCCCATGTAGTAGGTACCAGCCACCCCTTTTTGAGCACCCATCGTGTTGAGTACATGATGAATTTAATTTTTTTGCTAAAAAATATCCAGATTTTCTTTTCGAACTGACTACGCTATTGACCTAGTAAGGCCTTAACAGCTTCACCGGACTACTAAGGCGAGCGCTTGCGGCACTCAGCCGAATTTATCCAGACTCGATTTAGAAAGATTATTGTTATACGATTCGGTGCCGTGCGGCCCACCATACTGTGCGCGAGCCTTTAGAATATTTACGTACTTTGAGTATTTTTTGTTATCATCAGTGAATTTTTTGTCACGATTGGCCACCCCTAATATCTGGCCGGCCTAGGCCCAGGCCTCCTCAGATTTTTTAAAATGTTTATATAATTCAAGATCATGGCAAATGGCAAAGAACTGAGTAGCCATGATGAAAACCTTCGAGTATAGAAGACATACCCTTTGACAAAAGAACCCTAATAAAGTTCAAAGTTTAAAAAATCAATGAACTATGGTCGTATGTCGACCACTGGGCGCCCACTAGTAATCTTAAATATTTATCCTCCATACTCTTCTTAACAATATTAAATTGCCACTGTTAAATTTTAGTATTCTAGCTTAATCTGTACCAAATGGCGTACTGATATATAGTCTAAATAATACTGTAAAGAGTTATCTCTCTAATAGTAAAAGTCTCGTTAAAATCGGTCTAGTCATTTCGGAGAATCTCAGCAAGTAACAGACATTTACACAAACACACAGATACTCGCAGGCGCGGAGGACGTTGTCCCGCCATGGTAATTAAAAAAAAAAAAAAACACTTAAAAACAGTATAACAATCCGTTGAGTAGTTTTGAAGTTTATCGCAAACACACTTGGCAGACGACTTTGTTTTATAATGTGAAGTTATACAAAATAGCACGTGCTTAAGAAACCTTTATGATAATGCTTCTATAACATTAAAGTAATTATACTCTCTGTATAAAAAGTTACTGTGATACCTTGACATCTCGTCAGTCAGGATTTGTACTTCTACATTATCAAAATAAATATTGAATTACAATGCAACGTCGTGTAATACAGTTACCGCTACAAGCGTCTGAGCCACGCCTCCATTGTATTCAAAATGAATAAATTAATTATTGTATACGTTCGTTTGAAAAGACCAGTTGCATTGTGTGAACTAGTTGCAACAAAACCTTGCTCGACTTAACGCTAACAGACTAAAGGGACTTGTACACTGATGCGAAATACCGACCAGAAGTGTCTTTATTTCACAGTGTATTGTTACATTACCTGAAAATGCTTAAAATCGATATTAGAAAGAAATTAAAAAAGCCTTATCACATCTTTTCATAAAGTTGAAAATAAGCAACTCTACCTAACCACAATCGTCATATAAGAACGCAGTAATGTGAGCATTGCCACTTTGCATAGTTGTATATAGCATACTATGTATAACTAACTTCAAATGAATTATGGTTCAGTGGACGACAGCCATGAGACGGGAGTGCAGTAACACGAGCATTATCACTGTACTGTAGAGGCAGATAAAAAATTGTTACACACAATCTCTATGTTATAAAGGTCAAATATAGAATGCTGTGTGTAACTAACCACAAAAGAACTGTGGTCCAATCAACCACAGCCCTAAGATTGGAACACAGTAATACGAGCATTGCGACTTTGCTGCAGAAATAATGTCGCCAAGCACCGGTTGTTATGTTTCGGCAGCTGGAATTGAGAGCAAGTCCCCATCGTGTTCACTGTCTTCATTAAAATCAAATAAGATTGTGGTTAAAGGGAAAAACCTCAAAAAAAATAAAACACGTAATACAAATCTATATACACTCGTATCAAAAAATGTAAACCTAACGTCAATCTGACTATCTGCTTGATTATTTGTATGAAAACGTATTACTGCTAAAGTGCTTCATTTATGGTAAACCTTTTAAAAAATCATAAAATACATCTTCGAGTAACATATATAGTCTTTGTTTTATGAAGATCGTTAGGCTTATCAAGAGTTATTGTAATTTTAATGACGACGCGACTTAAGTACGGTGACGGAGAGGAAAGTAAATAAGCAATTAGACTTACTACTTAGTTAATACATTCAGATGACTATTTGTCACTGTACATCAAAATCAAAAAATACTTTATTCAATTTAGGCCCTAATAAGGCACTTATGAACGTCAAAAACTACCACCGGTTCGGAAACAACCCAGTCATCGAGAAGAACCGGCAAGAAACTCGATCTGGTTTATCTTTTTAATATATACAATATTTAGACAATATTACATACATGACAGAAACGTTTTTAATGGATGCACAGAGATGAGTCAATTCCAGGTTCCACGCGGACGAAATCCGGGCACATCTATATATAAACAATAACTTGAACCGATGTATGGTTGGTAAATACTAGTGTGTTCAAACCTTTATAGATTAGAAATGTACAAACATACATACTATTAAATGATGTAGTTATATGGATTACAAAATTAATCTCAGCTTGTATGAAAATAAACAGTGACAAGGGATATGCAACCGCAGAATAGAAATAGTACATATATCAACACATTTTATAGCACCGCCTGTCACACATTCGAGTTTAATTAATTTGTCCCTTACTATGATTTCTACTCACACTTCTCGAACGAGAATGATGTGACTTTTCTTCCGTATTAAGATAATAAAAATGTGCGAACACCAAACATCTTGTATCTGAATTCAACAATTTACAAATACAACATACCAAGGAGGTAAAATTATATATTTTTGGGTATTACTTTTAGGCGCTAGCATACAATATATGTATAAATAAAATATATGCAGATCTTCCACACAGATGACCTTCTTTAAGTGTAATGTGCATCTTTATGTATTTGATACCTAAAAAATAGTGATAATAATTTGAAAAAAATTCATATAATTCGTTGTATTTTTTCTCATAAAGCTTCTAACACTTGACCTTAGGCATAAATCTCCAGGTCAGAAAACAGCTCCATACATTTAGAAAACACATGAAGGTAGCTAGCTAGCTAGAGAGATGACGAAAACAGTCTTATATTACGTCATAAAATAGTTTAAATGAAAATATATGTTCATATGCTCGTGAGAAACTAACCTAGTTATAACCAGTTTTAAGTACAGTAAAGGTTTAGATGGAATATTGGAATGAAATCTTAGTGAGTTCATATTTTAATCATATTCTTGTGTTATTTGACTCTATATTTTGTTATATTGGAGGTGTTTTACGTAATATAGTTTAGTTATTGTGCATAAGTGAAGTGAATGGGAAATAATACCAGGGGGCATGGATTTTGACTACCCAGAAAAGCTCCCTGGGAAGTTCTAACAAGCAGGTTACCATCTTGTTAGAATATTGAAATGATGTGAAGAAACTTGTAATATCATTACCTAGTCGACGACGGTACTAAGAATCTACTCGAAGATTGTTTACCAAACATAAAACTAAAAAAAATGAGCCATCACGAGACGCCTGGTACATGTGAAACACACGTGTAACGTAGTAAACAACACTGTATACACTATAGGTATGCGAGCTCAGTGCGGTAAGAGAGATTGCGTACAGTCGTTTGCAAATGGCATTGCGTCACCATGTCTCATATACACACACTGCCTGTATCGCCACGCCAACAACCAAGTTCACCCTCGTCTATAGATGTTTCACATCAAAAAAATCGAATAAAATCAAAATGAAATTATCAATCGCAAACCAACGGTAGGGGTAAAACGGATCGCGTAATCTAGACTGACGGGGCACGATCTCTAAAGCCTTGCGGGTGACATGCATGCTATTAATATAAATCCATATTATTATTTATTTAGTAATTCATTCATAATTATAGGATTTAATATTTTATCTAATCGCTCGTACACGTATTTAATTTTATGTTTGCATCTTTTGGTATAATTTCAATACTAGTAATAATATACCATCATCTCAAGTTTGTTAATAATGGTACCACATTACTAAAGGATGTAATTATTGATATTTTCCTGATAACAATTACTATACAAAACTTAAATTTACTGGATAAATTTAAGACTTATTATCATGAAGTAATCTTTAATTAGGGTATAACACATTACGTTTCATTCATAATAAAAGTCATCCGTAGTAGTCATAATAAGCCTAAATTAAATTCTCACCCCTGGAGAACTGGAAAATTCTCCTGGCCTGGTATTTAGTAGTATTTAGTATTTATTTAGTAACTGTATGATGGAAGATCAGGGCGATTGTTATTTATGTTACTATATTATTCATCGGTATACTAACTTTTTTTTTCCTCGAACTGACTACGCTATTGGCCTTACTAGGCCTTCACAGCTTCACCGGACTAGTAAGGCTAGCGCTTAAGGCACTCAGCCGATTTTGTTTAAGTAACATGCTCAAGGGTGCACGGCACACCTCGGCTTGGGCTGTTACCGGAAATAACCCGATCTGACCTAGCTAAACTATGCTAAGTTATACATGTATTCATTTTTGAATCATACAATTAAAATTACATGATTCAAAAACACAACATGCAAATCGGAAAGAAACAAACTAAACTACTCGATTCAGTTCGAATAATGGAAAAAAGTAAACCCTTCCACCAGTTTGTGTAAAGGAGCATGTCTGAATATCTGTGTGTGTATAATCGGTGTGGTGTGTACTGTATCGCGATAGCAACATCTTTGTGATTACCCGAGTAATCTCGAGCAAAGATGCTGCCGAGATGAGGCGACGTATGTGCGGGAGTAAAACGTGAGGGCCCTGCCTCGTGACGCACGAGGAAGGGGTCCGCGAAGTGGCCGGCCACGTGAATTGAAAAGATCGAATTTACAGATTGAACGAACGGCGCCGGCGCCGGTATATAAAAATTGAAATAACGACATTGTTTATCGATTTTAGGGGAAGATAAATATAAACACGCGAGTTTACTCTATCTTATATTGAGAAAAAATATTATTATTTCGAGACGGCGGCGCGCGTGAGCCTTTGAATGGTAGCCGCGATGTCGGGAAACTTCGCGATCGCACGAATAGGGCCCTGTTTTGGATCGTTTGCTACTTCTTCGTACGCGGAGATCTCCGAGATCTCGTGGAAGACTAAGAGCTGGGCTGACCAGTCCATACCAGATAATTTGAAGGAGAGGGCGGGGTCGGCCTGTGAAGGCTTAGCCGCCTGAGGACGAGGAGCAGGCTGAGACGCGATCTTGGGTGCCCACGGGGTCTGAGGGGCCCGTGCGAGGCGGAGAGGCGCACTAGGCGCGGGTGCAGGCGCTACCGGTACACGAGATGTGCTCGGCAAGTTAGGGAAGGCCTCTCTAGAGTTGAGAGGCGGAGGCCGGGGACGGGTTGACGCCGCAGACGCCTTAGACGGCGAGACCTGCCTAGCGTAGCGGGACTGTTTTGTACGCGGGGCGCGGGGACACCCGCGATAATTCGCGGTATGGCCCACGCCGCGGCACAAGACACAACTCGGAGGATAGGGCGAGTGCTATACTAACCATTATCGATTAAAGATCAGTTATGTTCGCGACTCTGAACGTTTTTACTACGGTGTCTAATGTTGGTTTTGCGTGACTTTTGAAATTATTATAGCATATTATTATTAATAGGGGTCCCGTCCACAACATTTTAAGAAAGTTTGTCTAGTCTTACAGTCTGCCATTTTTTCTCCAACTGACTAAGCTATTGGCCTGACAGGTGTTTACAATTTCGCCGGAGTAAGTACTCGCGGCGAGCGCTTAAGCCACTTAGCCGATTTTATTTACAACCAGCTCAAGGATGCACGGCACACCTCGAGTTGGGCTGTTGCCTTGCGTACGTAACATAGCGAATGTAACTATAGCTAAACTAAATCAAATATTCATATATATAGGTATTAGTAAGATACACGTGTGTACCAAGAATCTGTACCACAATAACTTAAACATGTATTTCGTATCAGACAACTATGTTAAATCAGTTACAATCGAATAGAACTACAAATTTATTAATCACTGCATACTATAAAGTCGTCTGTCTGTCTATTTGTTCATGATAAACTCAAAAATAACTGAGCGGATTTTCATGCGGATTTAAATTATAGATAGAGTGATTAATGAGGAAGTTTTAGGCGTATAATTTGTCACGATTTTTTTATAAAATGGTTGAAATCTAACGATAAATGTTGCAAGTATCGAGATAATTCAAGTCGGCTGGGAGCTTTCATCGAAAACGCTACCTAATTCCTTTGAGATATAAAAAAACAACTGAGATAATAAACTACGATGATATACAGTTCTTTAATTTTTATTTTATTTCTCAGTTAATGAATGCCAATCATATATATGTGATGAATGTAATAATACTTCAATGTGATTGGTGGATGTCGACCTCACATGACACGTTTGAGTTGTGTACAGCCAATCGTCGGTCACGAAGTTGCTTTTAAACTCAAAAGTTTTTTTTTTAAATCGTAAATCAATATAAGTGGACTTATATAAGGACTTATTCGTTTTTACAGTACAAATGTTTTTTTTTTTTAATTTTGTCCATCTAAATTGTCACTCTTAGGTGTGTTGTCTTTGAGATTACCCGCACTAATCAAACGGGATGATTGAGTGTTTGTACCTAACTAGTCGCTACTATGTAGCGAAAAATACGTCATAGTGGCTCTTTTAGCTAATGACGGGTTTCCATATCAACTAGTGTATATTTAGCTGACGAAAGAGCTGGCTGGTGTGACAGTAATGACTTTGATGAGTTATAGATTTCTTAAGTTTATAGTTATACTAGCGGGCCCAGCGGACGTCGTCCCACCCTGATGATAAAAAAAACCTTGACAAATTATGTATCTAAACCTTTCTCGTGAATCCCTTTACCTACTGGTAAAAACCGCACGAAAATTCTTTCAGTAGTTTTTGCGATGTATTGCGAACAGACAGACACGTGGCAGAGGACTTTGATTTATAATATGTAATGAAGAGTATCTATGCTAAGTTTTCTACACTATCTGTGAAATATCATAGATTGACTTAAAAACAGACTATTTGTTAACACTATATGACATAAATAAAAAAGCAAAGAGCCATTTTGCAGTGTCCGCCCACACTGTACCATATGTTTGACGTACTAAATTATACCTTTAATTGGTTTTCTAAGTGTCGATCTTTATCAATCATAACGTACAAATCATTTATTAGAACCTCCAATAATTATATGTATATGTAACACACATATTCCGAAGAATAGCCCGCGGTCTCGACCGTGTTTATTTTTACACATGGAATTATTAATTTTATAATGATTGTCATAAGGTTGAGTTTATTTTTGATGTAACAATGTTTTCTAAAGACCTCATAAAATATTATAAAAATGAAAATCTAGATATTTATTATAGAAGCTTGATGGATATAGTACGAGACTAATTTATTACGGTGACAACTCATGTTGATTTTTGGTTTAATTTGTCAAGTAAAGGCGGTCATTGTGACTTATATATACGCTAAGTATATTATCAATAACCTGTAATAGATTAAGATCCCAAAGCCACCAGATACAAGTGTGTTAAGTTTTGAAAAGTGTTATGTCTATTTAGAATGCTTGCGCACTCACAGAGTTAGCTATGGAGTTTGAGTCTGGGGCCAATACATAGATACTAGGTGAGAAATGTGATTAAAAAGAGTTACTTTACTTAAATAGCTGGGGACCACAACTTTTGCCAGACGCTTTATTAAATGCTTGTTTTTATGTATTTTATATATATATAATCTTACGTTATTTTGTTCTATATTTTGTGATATTGGTAGTGTTTTATGTAATATAGTTTGGTTATAGTATACAGGTGAATTGGATTGGAAATAATACCAAGGGCCAGGGATTCCAAGTTGACACTAAAACTCCTTGGAAAGTTCTAACACAGCAGTCATTATTACTACATCGACTCGTTTTTTTTTGCCATAGTTGAGTAGGTAATGATATTACAAATTTCTTGTTATCATTTCAATGTTGTAACCAGATGGTGATCTTATCTGGTGAATAATGACAGCTGACGTGGTGAAAACTCAAAAAACAATGAAATAACTGTGTTCTCCTTGGAATTGTTAAATTAATTATAGTGTGAATTATTTAAATTTCACCATTTGTATATTGAAATTACTAACATTAGTCCGATTGTCATATCTAATGGCACTCCGAACAATAATTATATACACATTATTAATAATCAAACATGATGGTCGGCACAATCTCAATAAAAAATATAAATATTAGATCCACACAGGCCGCTACACTACACGTCGAAAGTCTGACACAAGCCGAGCAACCGATCGATAAAGAAGTTTTTACTACAAAAAAGCAACTTTAGAATCGATTGTAAATTATATGTAATAGAAATCCGTTAGCTTTGAGAATGTGTATAAGACTTTAGCTAATGTTTATAATCAACCAATCGATCTATAGATATAATAAATCTAACTGAATCGAGACAGAAAGGAATCCCGCAGCGCAGCCCATCCAATCACGAAAAACAACACCAAACATGGCTTAGTTAATTGATAAAAACTTAATCTTCGATGTCAGAGTAAACGTTAAATTGTCGCAAACAACATAATGTTAATGTTTTTTTGTGATAAACGAGGGTCCGTTTCGCACCATAGACGGCGCCTAATAAGCGAATGACATTTCGCGTCCTTCTTCCTAGTGATGTGCGTTTACGATTTATCGTCGTTACCTATATATTTAATCGAAATCGATTTATTATTGATGTGTAGTTTATATTTCAATTCATAACATGTTTTACACATCATTCTTCAAAAGTATTTTATCAGTAAAGCCAAAATCGTACCAAAATCACGGTGATATACTGTGATTTTAGCTAGAATCATTGTTCTTTTCTAAAGAATTTCTACCTACTCTTACATACGGATGCCAAACGTGGACATATAACACCAAAATAAAATCTAAATTAATAGCATGTCAGAAAGCGATGGAAAGAAGTATATTAAAAATAAGAAGAATTCAAACAGTGAAAAGCGTCCTGATAAGACAAAAAACAAAAGTCATAGATGCCTTACAACATGCTCTAAAACAGAAGTGGAGGTGGGCAGGGCATATAGCGAGATACGTGGACAAAAGATGGACATTAAATACAACTATATGGGAAGGACCAAGAGGAAAAAGGAGAATAGGGCGTCCTAGAAAAAGATGGATAGATGACATAAAAGCGATAGCAGGAAATAAATGGATAAAGAAAGCTAAGAACAAAGACGTTTGGGAAAAATTGGAGGAGGCCTTTACCCGAGAAGGGGTTCCGATCGATGGT
Source organism: Antheraea mylitta (assembly GCA_014332785.1). Classification (NCBI taxonomy): domain Eukaryota; kingdom Metazoa; phylum Arthropoda; class Insecta; order Lepidoptera; family Saturniidae; genus Antheraea; species Antheraea mylitta. Next base: position 2,497 of record JACEII010000373.1, on the reverse strand, counting down.
AATGACATCAACGATAGTGTTCAACAAGCATTATAAAATCAACATATTTTTTTTATTTTCTTTTGCTAACATATAAATGTACCTTTAAAAAGTATGTAATGATCGGAAATAAATGGGACTTTATTATTATTATTATTATAAAGAATTTACATGCCTGCTATATAGCTATTGATATATAGGATACAATACGAGAACAACATTATAATATAAGATTCTATGAATGTTTTTCTTTTAAATCATGGTTTAAATAAATGTTATATACACACCGGCAGTGTTCGTAAAGCTTTTGTCATTAAAGTGATAGTGATCATAACGAGAAATCGTATGTAGTAAGTAATCATAATATAAGGTTTAGTATATCTTTTCTCTGTAGGTGGTAGAGCCCCGCTGAAGCTATTTTTGGTTTCAGCATGAATGGGTCGGCTCCTCCGAGGTAGTACCACCCCTCTCACAGATAACCGACATGAAATAACAGTGCTTGCATTGTTGTGTATCGTTCGGTCAGTAAGAGAGCCGGAGGCCCACGTCCCTTCCGCTTTCCTGCTTTCCCTTTCCTTCACCTCCCACTTCTCCCATATACAGGCTGGCAATGCACTTGCGACGTCCCTGATGTCGCTTGTATCTATGGACGGTGGTGATCACTTAACATCACGTGACCCACCAGGTCGTTTGCCTCCTTTGATATAAAAAAAAAAAATATTAACGGTCGTTTCAGAGGTGATAAATGCATACCTGCTATACTATAAGATTATCAGGAAACTTTAAATTTCCAGTTGTGTCGAAATTATTTACATGTACAGACTCTTTACCAGTACTCACTCAGATAAATCTCAGTAAAATGAAAACTATTAGCCGTGTAAATTTATAATTATCATGTTATAACATCTTATTTTTCACACCATTTAAAAATAGCAGTGATGCAAATTCATAATTATCATACTATAAGTTATACTTCACCTCACCTGAAAAATAACCGTTAAATATAAAATTTTCTATACGTAATCATTATTAAGATATATTATTTATATAAGTTATATTATAGTATAATGTATTGTTGTAAATTTTTTAAACAAATATATTAATTCATTCCTATATTGTACAGCCTGTTTATGGCGGAACAATTAAGATATCATTTCTGTGTCATCTATTTCGTATACAATCATCTAATTTTATTTTATAACAATCATACAAAGAATACGCTATAAGTTTTTAAAATTACAATTTTAGTCGATTATTCAAACAGATATCGAAAATCTATAGTTTTAAATACGATTTTTCAATTTGGTACATCTCTATTTTTCCATATTTGTTAATTCGATGCCATGGTTGGCTCGAGCTCTGATGGTCTCCTTATATGTGGCCGGTTGGGTGTAACGAGCTGGAAGTGATAAACATAGGGTTGTCACTACAACCATAATTTATAAAAAAATAACGGAGCTATTTTTGCAATTCTTTCTCATAATAGAAAGTTTTTTTTAACGAGAAACAATGATCTATGATTAACATCATGTATAATCTAGATTTTCGCTGTCAATCGCAATATTATAAATTACAAACTCATTTGTATTTTTTTTTATTTATAACGTACTAAAATCTAATAATACGAATCTATTTATTAGAAAGTAGTATATACGAAATTTATTATTGCTATTAGCATTTGGACAATGTTTAATAGTTTAGATAACTATATAGATATAAAAATTACTTATAATAATAATTTCCAAAATCGTAGCATAAATGGCGTGCTTTTTTAGGTTTTCAGCCTCATGCATTAATTAATCAGATATCTATCTTTCCGTTTGTGTAACATTAAATGTAATTAAGCTATTTAAGTTATTCTTAAAATCATACGGTAACAGTTTTTAAAGTTTTCAAAGTTTCAGTTTACAAAAAAGTTAAATACTTGGTTTAAAAAAGGTTTCGTACGAAATGCACCGCGCTTGCCCGAAGCAAGTTCGCGCTATCCTTTTTTGGCAAGTCTAACCTAATGTAACCAAAGCAAGACAACAGATAAGCAAGATGGCGAAACATTCCGCGAGCGCTGTGCATCTAAAACGTAACTTTAAGCAAGAGTTCAACACGTGTTTAACTTTTTTGTAATAACGCCGATGGAGTTTATTTTGTGGTTAGATTCTAGTGTTTTGTTTTATTAAGTAATATATAAAACAAGCTATGAGGTTAAGAATAAATTAAGTTAGCACAAAATAATTACCAATATATCCATTGTTTAATTTAAGCTAAATCATGGAATATTAATTATTATAATACAGTAGATACTTGTTTATAATAGGGAATACTAAAAACATCGATACTACCATAAACCTAGCTTTAATATATAAAAAAAATGTAAACACGACACGCAGAACATTATACGATTACACTATATGACTTATTCGTTTTGTCATTGTAATGAAATACACTAGTCCTTAACGACAAAAGAATTAGTCGCAATACTTAAGAAATATGTATTCTGTGTGCTTAGTGTGAGTTTTTGTAC
>JACEII010000372.1:0-27804 GCA_014332785.1 Antheraea mylitta | reverse complement strand
TTTGTGGCATCTCTAGAATTCATGATTCGTTGGTATTCCCATCCTCTCCACTTTTACGCAATAACCGATCAAAAATATATAAAATACCATCAAAATAATTTTAAATTCTGACTAGCTTCTGCCCGCAACTTCGTCCGCGTAGCTACTTTGGGCTAACGCTAACACGCAGCGAAAGCTTTCAAAAGGACAAAAATGCCCGATTTTGAAACATTCTTCATTGGCGCTCGGCTCTTATCAATTTTAGCGTGATGATATATAGCCTAAAGCCTTCTAGGGTTATCTAAAACCGAACAGTTTTTTTAAATCGAAAATAGTAGTTAAAAATAATGCGGTTTGAATATAACCAGACTACGATTGAACACATGTATGTTTTTAATTCATAGCTTTATAATTACAAGGTTATGTACGTATAAGAGGTAACATATATTTAGGCAAATACTTATTTGGTGACCACGTTTTGCAACACCACAATACGGTTCTAAGGAAATACAGAATAATGGCAAATAATTATATAATCGTATAAGTTGTTATGGTCAATTCTTACCTGTCCCAAATACAAAAGTCATCATCCTGCAGCACTGGAACTGTGTGTTGAGGGTTTAACTGAAATAAATATAACGGTGTTTTTTAATGACTACTTTTTTTGGTCCCGAAGCAAAATTTTGTTGGAAGTATTTAAAAAAAATTGCCAAATATTTGAGCCTTTAATATTTTCTCTAAGTACTCTAAGTACTCTCTGCCAGAGTGTGACAAGATTGCATGTATATAATACACATGATTAAATCCTTTAAATGAGTATCTATTGCGACTTAACTGTTATTCACACCAGTTAGGTCACTAAAGTCAAGTTTTGTAGATTTTTTGTTGTTGTTATTTTATTGATGGTGGAGACTACAGCAAAGAAATAAAAAAATATATAGAACATTTGTTTTCATAAAAAAAATATATTTAAAATCAAATCTCTAAGATCGATATTTCTCGAAATATAGACATCGTGTTTATGTAGCATGAAATTTTATTGAGTCATTCAATCAAGTTTAAAAAATATTTGGTTTCCTGTAATTTATTTCGAAATTTTTCGATAGTAATTTATTTTTCATTTTTTAAGTTTCCAGAGTAGTCGACTTCTTTATAATCATTGCTAAAATTGTTTGAAATGTTTTGTTCTGGCAAAAGATTAAAGTTTTTTTATGCAAATTAAAAAAAAATTGTAGATATCCACGAGTTTTTTTTTTGTTTTTTTTTCTCAGTTGTTAAACTACATGTTGTACAATTTGTTGTATCATGTTGTGGATGTTTTAATTTTACCTATTTCTTTTTTTTATATTATAGGAGGCAAACGTCTTCGTTTCGATGGGTCACCTGATGTTAAGTGATCACCACCGTCCATAGACACCAGCAACACCAGAGGAGTCGCAAGTGCGTTACCAGCCTGTGTTGGTGGGTTGGTATTAGGGGGAGGGGGAGGTGGTCCTTCGGCGTTTTCACTGACCGAACGAAACGCAACAATGCAAGCCCTGTTACTTCACGTCAGTTTTCTGTGAAAGTTGTTGTAACCAGTTATAACTTCAGCCTGGCTCTACCACCTACAAAAAACTAGCTAAATAGGTTAGAGAGCGTCGATAAAGGTACCAAATTTGAAAGTGCACCACGAACTACAAATGTTTGTGAATCTCTGGCTTAGTATTTTTAAATTACTTCTTATATTGTCGTAAAGTTTTACAGTACCTTTAAATATTCTTCTTTCATATGATCCCCAGCAAGAAGATTGACATCTACATATTCGATATTTGGTATCTTGAGAGTTTCGATAACCATCAATACGGATCGCACCGCTGGACTCCCGATGAGTTTATAAAGTCTCAGCACCATGTTCTTTAATTATTTCACTAAAAAAAATAAACGATAAATTCTTACTAGTCTAATGTGTATTAGCGAGCTCGGCAGACGTTGTTCTGCCCTGAAAATGACATTGTAATGCTGCCTACCGCTCCCAGTTATGAATATAAACTATAATATATATATATATAAGTATCAACTCAAAAAATTCATTAGAACGATACAACGATTTAGGGGTTCAGTCACATATACACGTACAAAAAAAATATATACATAAATAGGCAGTGGAGAAACGGGTAAGAATATCTTCTTCTTTTTTTTTAACCAATTTTCTTCATTCCCCTTTTCTTTTGTGGCTATTAATGAATTTAAGTGGTGGTATTAATAAAAAAAAATAATAAGTTTTTTTTGCTCTATGGTCGAAGTAACCAGTGGACGAGCACTAGTATATAAATATATACAGAGACAAAACAGTTAAGTACATCTTTCTCCTCTGTTCTTTACCAATTTTCTTTTTTTTTTTGTTTAGTATTCTGACGAATATTAGTGTTTTCACTAAATAAGGAAAAAATCCTATCTCATTGCAACTCTTGGCCACCATTACCTTCGATACATCTTTTCTTCTCATTTTATTTTTATGCCTTTGATTAACATTGAAGTCGGTTAATTCTTTTTTTTGAAAATTTACTTTATTTTCCTTTTTTAGTGTACACAAATATATTTTACACATGCGGGTCACCTAATGGTAATCACCGACGCCTATCGACACCTGTGACATAAGAGGCTTCACAGATGCATTGCCGGCCCTTTGTTTCTTGAAAATTGTGTTACTTTGTCACTGATCCCCTAGTCAGAACCTAACCAAACTCTCATCAAACTACCCTTGAAGAACATCCTTTACAATAAAAAAATAATCATCGAATTCGGTTGGCATGATATTGAGTTACTCGTCTATTTGTCGTGTACATACTTAATCCAAATTTAACACTTATACGGTTTTGCACTGGATGCCGTTGTCCGAACTGGACTAAATTAAAATGGGACCACACCAGCTTTCAAATGAAAAAAGAATCATCAAAATCGGTTCACCTAGTCCAAAGTTATGACGTAACAAACATAAAAAAAAAGAAAACAAAAACATAAACTCGAATTGATAACCTCCTCCTTTTTTGAAGTCGGTTAAAATCATATTTGTATTGACTTACGATTGTAAAATCCTACGACGTAGATAGATTTATTTTTTATATAAAGGTGTGAAAATACTGTAACAATCTTCAACCTCTCCTGGTAATAATTCAGACCATCCAAATATTCAATTTGGTATTAATTTCATACATTTATCAGTCAACAATAAGGTCATATTTATGTATATATCCGCTATAGATCGGGAGGGCTCTGCATTTAAATTCAAGGTAAACAGATTGTGCAAAACAAATATTTTAGTTACTTCACATGTTTATGTTAGAAGAACCGACTTGAAATTCTAACGAGAGTAAATTAAATCTGATAGATGATGTACTGTGTATAAAAAGTTAATTGCGGTTTTAATATTATTAGCTGTTACTAAAATCAGGCCCAAATAATGTACTGAAAAATAAAATTTCCCTACAAGTGGGAATCGGATTCTTACATTTTTTAAAAATAATATTGTAATATCTTATATGAAATTCAACGCATGTACGCAAATAAAATATGAACTATTGACTATTTTTCAAATGATCCTAAAATTTTATCATTAAATACTAGAATAAAAGTTCAGTCAAAATCGAAAAAATAAATTTATACTTAAGAAATTTAACATTATACATACATAGAACATTTTTTTTAATAATTAAAGATTACATTATGATAACTTATCCCCAAAATTAGAGAAAATTCAAAAAGAATGAAGTGTCTAACTTTAACCTTGAATAACTTTTGGAGGAGTGGATTTATCAAAAAATCATAGGACGTATTCAATTTCCTATGTGAATGTAAGTTAATTTCTTTAGAAAGGTAACCAGAAGATAAGTTAAAAATTTCAAAATAATACTCCAGTGTCAATTACACAAGATATGGAAAAATTGGACACACGACATCTAAACGTTAATATAAAGGGCTAAGATTTTGACAGTATTTGTTATAATATTTTCTGAATATTCACGATCATTTGAAGAAATAAAAAAGGTGTTCTGTTGTACACTCTAATATTGACTATTTATCAGCGCCATCTATTGTAAACCGGTTGTACTAATTCAGAAACTAGCGCGCGCGTAATCAAACCGCGTCTGTAAAGTAGAAGCATGGACTTTGGACTAATATACTAAACGTAGAAGAAGATTTAATTCATTATATACGTACATTATATAAGTGTATTAATAATTGTTTATGGTTTGTAAACATCTCTTGTTATGCTACAATTGTTCTTAATTATTTCAAGCAAGAATATTTAGAGATAAACAATTTCGAAACTTTACCTTCAAAAATAGATTGCGCACAACCGCACACTATCAGCTCGTAGGCGTTTATGTCAAAGTCTAAAAAATAACTAGGGCACTGTCCAAAGACCGGTTACTTTAAGTACATTACTGTCATGTGAAAACGTGGATGTGTCATACTTGTATTAATGAAAAACATAAGAAGCTATTTTAATAGATCTTTATATAATTTTGTTGTGCCGAATTAGGTACTGGCAACAGTTCGACACGTCGTACAGTATAAGAATTTTAATAAAGTGTAAGATTTTTAGTACACTTTTTGGCGAAATGTAAAAAACAAAATCAGACAGAAATATAACCTGCATTCTATTAAGTATTTCTACAATATGATATTTACTGATACAGTGTCAACATTTTGTAGCGTAATTCACAATAACAAAACATTTCCTATAACGCAGAAATTAGTTCAATTTGTCGACGGTTGTAGTTTGGTGAAGCTGTTAAGACCTTGTTGGGTCAATAGCTTAGTCAGTTCGAGAAAAAAAATTGGTCGACGGTTTATGGCGTCATAGTTATTCTTTATATTATGAAGAGATGTGTTCTGTATCTAATTAAGTTCGGGAGCGCTGGGATTGTGTTTTTAAAAACTAAAGTCGATTTTAGACCGTTTATTAATATGAACAAAGATTATAAACTATTTCGATCGATTTTAGATCTCTAAATCTACGTGTTAAACCTATGAGAGGCGATGCTAGACTCTCTCCAGAAATCTTAACTTATTTCTTACTTTAGTTATTGTGGTATGCTGACCTAGCGTCTAGCTCCCGTCCTGTTCGGAAAACGCTAGGTAAGCTTAGCGGAGTTTAGGCGTGTGTATGAAGTCTGTGGGAATATAACTATCTACACGACAATAAATATTTACAGTAAATATTATTAATGTCATTGTTTATGTTACCAACTTATAAAAGGTTGTGACCAAATTCTTTCCAGTGGTGAAATTTCGAAGAAAGATTCCGGGGTCGTAAACAGTCGCTATGCTTTTTAGTGTAGTTAATTTTTAAGAACAAGTGTGCTATAATGCACTAGCGTACCTCTGGATAGCAAGATCTCTAGGAAATAGCAGTATCAGTTGTTAAACATACCTCCCAATCGGAAACCACATTTGAAAATGTCTGCATGTATTTTACTATGATCAGTAAGGATAGCGTTATGAGTTGACGAAAATGTTTGCTTGATAATGCCACAGAGAAGGAAGAAAAGTGATGATGTAATCTCTTTATGAGAAACTAGCCTCTGCACGCGACTTCGTTCGCGTGGAATAGTTACTTTGGGCTAGTGCTAATACGCAGCGGAAGCCCTTAAGAGGAAATAAACATATCCCGATTTTTAAACATTCTTCATTAGTGCTCCGCTCCTATTGGTCTTGGCGTGATGACATATATCGCCTATAACCATCCTTGATAAATGAGCTATACAACATTAAAAGAATTTTTCAAATCGGACCAGTTGTTGAGATTAACACACTACAACGTCACAAACTCACAAACTTTACCTCTTTATAATATTAAGTATTGATACTTTCTATCAAGAAAAAATGTTTGGGACTTTTAATATAAAAAGTCTTAATATAAAGAGTTTAAACAGTAAAATTACTGTTATTTAACTAATCTATACTAATATATAAAGCTGAAAAGTTTGTTTGTTTGTTTGTTTGTTTGTTTGGTTGAACGCTATGATCTCAAGAACTACAGATCCGATTTAAAAGTTTCTTTTAATGTTAGATAGCTCATTTATCGAGGATGGCTATAGGCTACATATCATCACGTTAAAACCAAAAGGAGCTGAGCACTAATGAAGAATGTCTCAAAATCGGGCTACTTTGGAAGCTTCAGCTGCGTGTTAATGTCAGTATTATATGCGTTGCCATGGTAACGCGATAACATTCTATCGAAAATATTTTCATGGTTTATTTTGTGTTCCTATTCAAAAGGTTTATTCTACGTTACTTTTGTTTCCAATTTTTAATTATACGTGGTACGTTTATATCGGAAACATTTCTAAAGTTTATTTTGTGTTGCTATTCAAAATGTTTAGTAGTAATAATATTCGTCCAATAAGATAGTCGAAGGAATTAATCCATATTGCCAATTCTGAAGTTGTCAATATAGGTATTTTTCTTCTATGTCCAAGATAATGTTAAGGTATAAGAGCCAAATACTCTATATAATATTTCGTAAATTTTTATATTCTTAATTTTCAAGACAACAGAATTCATGCTTCGTGGTATTATTTTTCTTTCATTTCACTTATGCAAAATAAACGAACCATATCACATAAAACGTCACAAATTTAACACAATATAGAGACAAATAACACAAGATTATTAATAAAATATAAATCCACTAGATGACAGACTAAAATTCCGCCAAAAACTCTTCAAAAAATTTATTTCTACTTTAGTTTTGTTCCCAATTCTTGATTTGTGATATATTACGTGTAATAAAAGTAAAGTTAGTGTATTTTATATTAGAAATATATGAGATGCTACAAATATCAACATTTTTTTTAAATTCTATCCATATGTCTGTTGTGTTCTTTTTATTTGTTCCGGGTAATCTCCGAAACGGCTAGACCTATTTGAACGGGAATTTTACGGGCAAATAAGTAACTAATTGGCTGTTTTATTTTAAGCTAGCGGGTTCAGCAGACGTTGCCCGCCCTGATAATAAGACAAACTATACCTATACCTTGCCCAAGAATCATTTTATATATTGGTAAAAACGACATGAAGATGCGTTCTGTAGTTTTTGATCTTATCGCGCACATACATATAGACAGACGTGGAATAGGACTTTGTTTTACACTATGTAGTGATAAACTGTTATCCGTGCATTCGCCGTTCGTCTCTGGACTGTTCGCTGTACTGGACTCCAAGAATAAATATATACATATGTACATGTATTTATGCCAAAAGGCACCAAACAGGCTGACGGCCCACCTGATGGTAAGTGGTTACCATCGCCTATGAACAACTGCAACACTAAGGGCATCGCTGTTGTAATTGAAAGTCATATGTTTATATTTGATTTAAATTATAGCAAGGTATGATAATAACTTAATTATATCGACACTATGGACATATTATATCTATATAATAAAAGGTTTAACACATATTGTTCGATAATGTTTAGCTTAATATTTTCATTACTTTCTTATATAGTGTAAGTGAGCACTGAGGGTGATATATAACAGTTTAAAGTTCCAGTTATGTGGTTGATGATAAATCCCATTCCATTCGATTCACTATTAGTATTCACATATATAATGTACACGTTACCTGTTACAGTAGATGATGTGCGTGTGATACTTACAGTTATTTTTGAAAGAGTATTATTGTTATTTACACTAGATGTGTGATCACAATTTTAAACATCTAATATATTTTAAAAAACGCATGCGAAGCCGCGGGTAACAGCTAGTAAAATGATATATAACTAATAATTTTGTGGCAGTACAATAGAAATTTCAAGCATAGTATAATTCCAAAACTTCGGAGAGCAACGAGATTGCATTAATCCAACACCGAGCGATGTTGTTATGCCGACATGCGAGCTAGATACACAGAGGATAATCCTGAAACACGATTAAGTAAAAAAGAAGACTGACGAGTTTATTGCTATCAGTTTGGTGGTTAGCACCCAGTCGGATAAAGATCCTGCCATCTTGTTTTATTGGATATACGCCGACAAATTCTGGTCCTATCCTATTCTATATAGTTTAATTTTTCCGACACAAAATACATATAGGAGTTGTTGAGTTTGGTACACATGCATGTTTCAATAACTCATATACGTATATCTAGATAGCTTAGCTTAGGTAAGCTCAAATAGGTCGCGATTTTTGCCCAAAACAGGCGACAGCCTAGGCCGAGGTGTGCCCTACACCTTTGAGTTACTCGCCCAAACATCCCAAATCGGTTGAGTGCCTTCAGCGCTCGCCTCAATAGTTCAGTGAAGCTGTATAAACCTTTACAGGTCAACAGCATTTATATTTCGAAAAAAAAAAACAATTTCTAGAATGCGACGTTTTTTTTATATTTTTTTATTGAGGCGCTACATAGTGACTGCACTACGTCTGATGTTAAGCACAGTACAATCCAAAAACATCGGCAACCACCGAGAGACAAATTATCCATCGCCTGTCGCCGCTGTCATGCCGGCTATAATGAATAAAGTCACCCGATACTGGATATGCACAGGCTGATCCCGAAACGCGACGCGCAGAAGCGAGTCACTATGACGGGCTTTTTCGCCAAATACATGGTGGTTGCGACCCAGTTGGGCTGTAAAACCCTACCACCCCGCTATCGCCATTGCCTCGTTCGTTATTCATCAGGGTGCACCACGTGCAGGTGAGGTTGGTTTGGCTGTCTCAAGTCTTAAGATGTTACGCGACACCCTTTACACCCCGAATTTAAACCCACTATGATAATACTATGGCAGGAATTCAGTATGTTAACTCTGCTGTACCAATACATTTATGATAGTTTAATGAATGTTCCAAAACTTAGATAACTTAGATATTTAGTAAAAGACAGAAACGAATTGAATACTGAAAATTAATGCGAAGCGATGATTGCTTATTTAGTGTGTTCGGATACCACATTTATCGATATAGATTCGAAAGTAGACATGATCCCTAGCTTACGGTGAGTGAATTATTGTGATGAAGCCTTAGTATAGAGATAAGATTTTTCATCTTCTTTTATCATCAGCTGATGTGGTGAGATTAAACGTTTAAATTCATGAAACAACTAGAAATAACCACGATTTAATCAACCCATGTTGTCCAGGCCGTTTTTAGTAATTTATAGGTACCTAACATTAATAAACACTAACGATTAGTCACGCAATAATTTTCAAGCACCATGTTAAGCAGGTTTTAAGTAATAGAATATTATAAAGGGGATCTATTATAGGACGGAATTTGGAAATTACCTTTCGATATATAGCCGCTAAAAACGTGACTATGAGTTTCAGATGTTCACCACAAATTCGATCGAGTTTCTTGTAAATTTTTCTCGATGACTGGTTTGTTTTCCGAACCAAAATTTTTTTTTTTCGAAATGACTACGCTATTTACCCAGCAAGGTCTTAACAGCTTCACCGGACTACAACCGAATCGGAAGTAGTTTTGACCTTCATAAGTGCTTTCTGAGGGTCTAAATTGAATACATTATTTTTGAATTTAACTATACGATGTTAGAATTATTATATGGTGGTAACGGCCAATTCGGGAACGATCATCGTGTTCTACTACCCTAAAATGGCGGTAGTACATTTTATCTAAATCTAATACCTTGTTTCATTACTTTAAGAAACCATTATTAGTTAATATACGTAAACCTAAAAAGAACTAAGCTCCGTTTAGCATATTTACAACAGTTATAAATTCTAAAGGTTAGGTAATTTTCCCAGGAAGAGCTTTATATTGGATTGGAGTAAAGTCATTTGAGAAATTTATTTTTATGTACTCTAATACTTTACAGATAGCGATTATTTAAGAAGTGTTATTTTCTGTTTAAATTAATAAAATGTAGAATTATTGAATCTGATATAAAAAATAGAATTACTTTTATTATTTATATATCAGAAAAAAATTATAATAATAGCATCAACATTGTTATTATTGCTACATCTCAATTCTAAGGGTTAATGAAACGCCGTTTTTTGACAATATAATTTTATTCGTAATTAGTAATGTGAGACATTCCTCTCATGACCCTGTACCTCCCCCTCCTCCCATACACAGGCTAGCAACTCAGTTGCAATTCCCCTGGCTTTTTATATTATAAGGAGCAAACGAACAAGCGGGTCTCCTGATGTTAAGTGATTACCGTCGTCCATAGACACTAGCAACACAAGGAGAGTTGCAAGTGCCTTGCCGACCTTTAAAGGGGAAGAGGGGAGAATGTAAAGGAAGGTGGGCCTCTAGGGCTCTCACTGACTGAACGAAACGCAACAATGCAAGCATTGTTACTTCACGTCAGCGTTTCTGTGCGTGAGGTGGTACTACCTCGGACGAGCTGATCCGTTTATCCCGAAACCAGTAATAGCTTCAGCGTGGCTCTACCACCTAAAATCTGATGTTTCTCGTATTTATGTTTATGTGTTAAAACATAGAGATAAAACCTTGTTTCATGGCATCTTTATGGTCGGTATGCTTTGTAATACGTATCTATCACAAAATTAAATAAAGCATACTTGCACAGTCAGGCCAACAGATTTATTAATATAAAAATATAAATATGCATTAATAATAATTTAAACTTTATGTCTGTACGCCTAAGACGTAGCAGCATCCCGCTGCATATATTCTTTCAAATATTGTCCGTATTCAAGCAGTCCCTTAACGTTACCTTTCTCGTAAAAGTCCAATTCCGAACAGCGATTAAGCCACGCGATTACGTTCGGATATCTGGAAATGAATTATTAGAACATTATATATACATCAGAAGTCTATACTTCTATACTATTATAAAGATATATATTATAAAGAGGTGAAGTTTGCGAGTTTTAGATGTTGTAGGGGGTAATCTCAGAAACTACTGGACCGATTTGAAATTCTTGCAGTGTTATATAACTCATTTATCGCGGATGGTTATAGGCTTTATATCATCACGCTAAGACCAATAGAAGCTGGTTTTTGTCCTCTTGAGAACCTTCGCTGCGTGTTAAGCGTTAGCCCAAAGTATGTAATATGTCTTTTTTGAGAAAAATATCGAGGCAATGTTATGACGAACATAAGTGAAAACCCAATACAATATAATAACTGTGTTCGGTTTTGAATTTTTAAATTATTTATATAGTGCTAATTATTTAAATTTCATAATTTGTAAAATTTAAATTATTATCAATATTCTAGTTTTCGCATCTACTAGCGCTTCGAACAATAATTATGTACGTTTTTATACAGTTTATAATTAATATATGATAGGCTTTACAATCTCAATACAAAATATAAGTATTAGACGTACACTATACCGCACATCGCTAGGCTGACTCCGATATTGATATCCGATACGATCCTTCATGCTTAAAAAACTTTTTAACAAAAAATTAAACCGCCGAAAAAACTAAAAAGCTAAAAATAATAAACCTTTTACTTTATTCATCTTAATAACTAAGTTCTTAAACTAATGTAAATATACCTAAGAAATTTTAAGTCGGCGCCAAACAATCAAATTAATTAATTACGTAAAGCGTGATGCGCGGCGGCGGCGCAGCGTGACACACCCCTTGCATGCCTAGCGCTTACGAAGCAACCCGAACGGGCACACACGTTACCGCTGGAGATTTCACATTGCATTTTTAATTTGATTTGGTTATTTGTGTGAATTTAAATAATCTAGTGATATTTGTTCATTGATTGTTTGGCGTCAACTCAAAATTTCTTAGATAGACTTACATTAGTTTAAGAACTTAGTTATTAAGATGAATAAAGTAAAAGGTTTATTACTTTTTGTTTTTTAGTTTTTTCGGCGGTTAAATTTTTTGTTAAAAAGTTTTTATTTTATAATTTTTTATGGTGACGATCTTACTAATTACTACATGATTAATTTATTTGTAATACACAACTCTTTAGTTTCCAATAAAAAAAAGAATTTTTAAAGTCCAACTATACTGTAAAAAGTTATGCGTGATCATACATAAAATAAAATATATATACGCGACGAATTGAGAACCTCCTCCGTTTTTTTCGTCGGTTAAATAATCAAATAAACGAAGCGAAAGAAGCGAAGTTATAAGTTTATCTCCTGCTAAAAAAAACCGCTTTAAGCGCCTAAAGGAGTTATTACTTAAAAAAAAAAAAAACATTTTTTTCGAACTCACTACGCTATTGACTTAACAAGCTTCACCGGACGACTTCAAAAAAACAACTAAATGTTTTTTATTTTTTATTATTGTCATTCTATTCTGCAGACTTTTTTTTGCTTTCATGTAGTATTCTATTACGTAAAAATCGTATCCGTGAGCAAATTTTTTTTTATTAGTAATTTATTAAATATTAACTGTTCAATTAATATTAACTATCTTTGGTTTAATGACGTTATTGTTTTTTAGCGCTTGCATTTCCATTATTTATGGCCATTTTTAGGTTGTAATCCACAAAATCCCGTGCCAGAGCGTTCACGGCCCGACGAATGAACTTATCGCGTCGTCAGCCACATCGGTACAGTAGACACAGGTATCGGTGTGCCTAGATATTGTTGAACAACTAAATGTTGATAACAACACTAACTACAGCTCTAACTAATACAGGTCTAATTATAGGTCTAACTATAGCTAAAAATTTTTGAAGCGAACTCATGGGCACACAAAAAAAAACATCAAAGTTGTCCAAGAAAAGAATTACGATAATGCGTACATCGGATTTCATATCTATACTAGCTGTTACCCGGGGCTTCGCACGCGTTTTTTTAATATATTAAATAAATGTAAAATTGTGATTATATGTGTAAAATTACAGAAATACTCTCACAAAAATATTTGTAAGTAGGACACGCACATATACAGGCATATTATACATTATATATATCACATATTATATATGTGAATACTAACAGTGTGTCGAATGGGATGGGATTTATCATCAACCACATACATACCTGGAATTTTAAACTATATATACCATCCTCAGTGCTCACTTATAACTATATAAGAAAGTATTAAAAATATTAAGCTATACATTATCGAACAATATGTGTTAAATCTTTTATTATAAAGATATAATGTGCCTATATTGTCGATATAGTTAAATTATTATTATATGTTGCTATAATTTAAATTACATACAAACACATGATTTTCAATTATATTTATTCTTGGAGTCTAGTACAGCGCACGTCTCACGCGGATGTTTACAGTGAACAACATATTTTGATCAATGCACGGGTAACAGTTCATCACTACATATCATAGTGTAAAACAAAGTCTGCCACGTCTATCTATATGTGTGTTCGCGACAAGCTCAAAAACAACAGAACGTATCTTCATGCCGTTTTCACCAATATGTAAATTATTCTTGGGCAAGGTTTAGGTATAGTTTCTCTTATTATCAGTGCGGGTAACGTCTGCTGAACCCGCAAATTTAAAATAAAACAGCTTGTTCCGTATTTATGTAAATTATACTTACAGTATCTATATGCGAGCACAAATCTTTTTTCTTTCTTCTTTCTTATTGATTAAAAGGCATGTATCCGCTCACTATCTTTAACGCACACAAGTGCTGCCATCTAAGCTAACTTTAACTTCTCACTGTTGAATCGAACAACGGAGAAATTTTTACCGCTCTGGACGATACGTGTTAACGAGAAATTGCAGCCGATACATATCAGAATAACAATTAACCAAAACCAAGTGTCAGTGCAAACCTGTGTCCTTGTGTTTCGCAATCAGCGACCTTGCCACGAACTACGCCGGGGTACCCCGAAGAAGAGGATCTCCTAGTGCGGGTGAGTGGTGGATACATGTCCTAACTTAACTTTCCCTTACATTTGTTGGTCCTTCGTTCCAAATTATCTTAAATTATCAAAGGCTTTATGGTTTGTGCTAGCATATTATTTCTTTATAACTACATTTTTCTATATCAAATTGGCATAATCTACCGACCGTTAATCAACTAATTTTCCGTATTACCTAGGCTTAGCGTATTTGTTTTACGACAATACCACTGCGTACTGTTTTTTCGAACCGTACTAATTCATTTACTAATGAATTAATAGGTAAATATAATGAAAAAATAATTATCAATAGAATTAAATGGCATCTAAAAGACCTAAATAGCCCAAACCAATATGGTTTTACCCCTCAAAAATCCACCGAAGACGCGTTATACAATATAATAGGAAAAATCAACAACAATCTTGAAAACAAAATGACAAACTTAATAATCTCATTAGATATAGAAGGAGCATTTGATAACGCCTGGTGGCCCGTTATCAAAACACAATTAATAGAAACCAGATGCCCCAAAACGTTAAGAAAAATTATAAATAGCTATCTAGACAACCGTGAAGTAATACTGCAATACTCTGGAGAAATAGTAACGAAAAAACCCGAAAAAGGATGTATCCAAGGATCCATAGGCGGACCTATCCTCTGGAACTTAATAATAAACACGCTACTAAAAGAAATAGATATAAACTATAAAGAAATACATTGTCAAGCTTTTGCTGATGATGTGGTATTACTTATATCGGGAAATTCAATAGATAAATTTCAAAAACAAGCAAATGAGATACTAAAATATATATACAATTGGGGACTAATGAACAAATTAAACTTTGCACCACATAAAACAAATAGTATGATAATAACTAATAAAATTAAATATGATAACCCGGAAATCTACATGGGAGGGACAAAAATAAACATAGTTAACGAAATAAAACTACTCGGAGTAACAATAGACAGAAAACTAACCTTCAATACTCATATAGACAATACGATAAAAAAGACTCTAAATATATATAAAATGCTTATAAAGACAGCAAAAACAACTTGGGGTTTAAACCCACAAATAATAAAAACCATCTATGTCTCAGTTATAGAACCGATTATAACATATGCAGCGAGCGCATGGAGCTCAACATTAGAAAAAGACATTACTAAGAAAAAATTACATGAATTACAACGAGGATTCCTGCAAAAAATCGCTAAAACATACAAAACCACCTCATTAAACTCTGTACTTATACTCACGGGATTACTACCGATAGACCTAAAAATAAAAGAAAGAGCCATGCTATATGAAATAAAGAAAGGAAAAAACATAGAAGAATTAATAGGAGACGGAGAAATAGAAACAATTAGTAAATATCAAGACAGACCTCACCCAGCAAAAGAAATAAATATAAATTATAAAAACCTCAACGATGAAGAAAATGATCAAACTAACAAAGACGATAATACAATAATAAAAATATACACGGACGGTAGCAAAACAGAAGATCAAGTAGGGGCAGCTATCAGCATATGGAAAAACAACAAAGAAATAGGATACAGGAAATACAAACTATATCATTACTGTTCTGTATATCAAGCAGAGATGATAGCGCTCTACGAAGCAATACGTTTAGGAACAAAATACCAACAAATAAACATATATAGTGATTCCAAATCATCCCTAGACTCCCTAATCAACACAAATTTAAATAACCAAATTGCAACTAACTCAAGAGCAGAAATAGCAAGAAATATAGAACAAGATAAAGAAATACATTTATACTGGGTAAAATCACATATCGGAATAGCAGGAAACGAACGTGCAGACCAACTTGCAAAAGAAGCAGCCACTACTAGAAAAACGAAACCCCACTATGATAAATGTCCCATTTCATATGTCAAAACCAAAATTAGAGAAAACAGCATCAAAACCTGGAACGACAGATATATCAACGCAAATACAGCCAAAATAACAAAAATATTTTTCCCCGATGTACATACAGCATATAAAACAATTAAAAACCTAACACTCAACCCACAACTAGTACAAATATTAACAGGACATGGAGCATTTACAGAACACTTACACAGATTCAAGATAAAACCAAACCCCTATTGCCAATGCGACAACATAACAGAACAAACAGTCATACATGTAATAATATATTGTCCAATATTCGAAAAAGAAAGAAATGATTTAAAAACCAAAATAGATGTAAAATTAAATGAAGAAAACCTAAAAATAATTATCAACGAAAAGAAAAACAAAGAATATTTTATAGAATATTGCAACATCATGATCAAACAACTAAGATTACTAAATAAATGCAACCCAATCATCATAAATTGTAAATAATAAGTACCAACAAAAAACTAAAATGTCAAAGTATAATTAGATAGTAAGGTCCACATAAGGACAAAAAATCAATATAGAAAATATTTAAAATGTTATATGATAATGATAAAACAACCTATACAAGATCTCTGATCATGTCAGAGGAGACCTAGAGTTGAGCCCCTGCACTAAGTCAGGAGTTCAAAAAAAAAAAATAAAAAAAAAAATTGGTAAATATAGCGAATTTACATCAATTCCAAGTATATTTTATCTTGAGGGTAAACACATCCTTTCACTTTTTCTGACGACATTGTGCTCGCATCGGTGCGATCGCTCCCTTCTACAATACAACTCTTATCTAATATCTTATGCACACGTTCCAGAGCAAGCTACGCTAATCAATTTAAAATTACCTTAACGTAATATTACTTCATACTGGAAATTGTAATAAGCTGTCTACGTATTACGTACTAGACACATTTATAATTTGCAGGTTTGATATATCCGTATAGAACTTACCATAAATTACACTAACTAATAGTATTAGCTTTCATATTGAAATATCTTATAGTATCGTATCGCTGTTAGTGTACTTCGTGCTTAACAGCTAACTATTTCTATACATATATATTACAAAAACATATTTATTATTTGTATTCATTATGGAACTTCAACAACTAACATTTGAACGCGAAGTTTTTATGAATAGCATCCAGCGTATGGCTGATTGTTCTGCCGATGAAGCAGAATTTCGTGCCCGTGTTAAGGAATTAAACAGTGTGAAGAAGCAATTTTACCTTATACAAGGTAAAATTGAGAAACTTTTAGCAAAAACCGGCGAGTTTAAACCTGAAGAACAATTAGAAATACGTAATCATTTCGACAATTTATATTATAAGGTTCAAATTACAGCGGATTATATAAAAATTAAACGTAGGCAAAGTTTGGTCAGCGCACCACAGCCTACCAATTATTCTCAAGGTCATTCGAGAATTCAGCTGCCGACACTTGCGTTACCGAATTTTCATGGCGGTATAACCGAATGGAATGCATTCTACGATTTGTTTATATCATTAGTGCATGAAAACGAACAATTATCAAATGTTGAACGTTTCCGTTATCTGCTTTTGTCCTTACGGGGTGAACCTTACAATTTAGTAAAATCACTTCCCATAACTGGGGATAACTATAGTAACGCTTTGCAAATATTACTGAATCGTTATCAGAACGATCGAATTATAGCAACTAAGCACTTGGATAAAATTCTTGATGTCGAGCCAATGATAAAAGTGTTGAACAAAGCTTACGTAACATTTTGAATGTTTATCATGAAAATTTAACTGCGCTTTCAACTTACCGGTCACCGAATGGAGTTTCATTCTGTTGAATATTTTATTACGTAAAATTACGCAAATATTCGAAAACGATTTGAATTATCGTTGAAGTCACCAAGTGAGATCCCACCGGTAAGTGACCTTATCGACTTTCTAGACAAAGAGTTGTCGGCTTCCGAGGTAATGTCCTCCGTCACGTCATCCAAGCTCGGTATGGGCGTCAGCTCGGGTAGCAACGGAGCCGCAAACCACCGTATGTCTAACTCATTGTCACGCCAAGCCGTCGCTTCACGGGCAGCGATGGCGCGCACGCAGTCGAGTCCATTGCACGCTACTGCACGCTCACGAGCGCGTGATTCGTCTTTTGCACATACTGCACCTTTAATGGAAGTCCATGCTGCGACTACCATTAATTCCGGTCGTAACATGAAATGTAATTACTGTAAAGATAATGCACATCCATTAAACAAATGCGACAAGTTTGATAAATTAACCTTATCTGAAAGAAAATCCTTTATCGAACGTAATAAAATCTGTAACAATTGCTTATTCTCTGGTCACAATATCAATGAGTGCAAGTCACGACACAACTGTCGTGTGTGTTCCCAGCGTCATCATACTTCTATACACGAAGATATGATTTCAAATATAACTTTAACAAGTGAATGTAATTTCTCTTCCTCTGAGCTTACCTCAGTACCGGAACTTTCCTCTTTGCCCACGCCAGTGAGTGGTATTTCGGCGAATAGGAATAACTGTGTGGTTTTACTTACCACCGCGTTGGTTAACATGCGTTCTATGGATGCGGGTTCCTGCACACCCGGTCTTGTGCGCGCCCTAGTGGACCAAGGCTCTCAAGCCACTCTCATTACGGAGTCATGCGTCCAACGTCTTGGTTTACAGCGTTATCGGGCTAGGACTAGCATGACAGTGACTGGAATTGGTGGTCAAAATGAGCAGCCACGTGGATACGTTTTATGTGAAGTTACGCCTCACAACAAATCAGAACCTAAACTATTTATCGAAGCTCTTATCTTGCCGAAGATAACGAGTTATTTGCCAAACATTCCGCGCACTTTCGAGCATATAAGTCATCTTCAAAATCTTCCACTAGCAGACCCGGAATTACGTTCCGCGCGTCCCGTAGAACTTCTACTAGGATCAGATTATACTGACAGTATATTACTAAATAATATTATTAAGGGCCCACAGGGTACTCCCGTGGCTATTAATAGTATTTTCGGTTACCTACTTAACGGTAAAATATCTTATTCATTGCCAGCACAAATCTGCATCAATGTTAGTATATATCAGCTTGATATGCAATTACAAAGGTTTTGGGAGCTTGAATCAGTATCTGATAACAAGCCTATCACAAAAGAAGAAGCTCTCTGTGAATCGATCTATGTAAATACCCACAAGCGAGATGATAATGGGAAATATATAGTGTCTCTTCCATTTTTGGAACACGCACCTCCTCTCGGCGAATCACGTCATATAGCACTCTATCGCTTGCAAAAGCTCGAGCAAAGGTTCTCGCGCGACCCTGCTTTACGAGAGGAGTATGCTAAATGTCTTCAAGAGTACGAAAGCTTGGGACATATGGAACTTGTCACCAAAGCTTCACAGGGTGAAAAGTTTCCCTACTATATACCTCACCACTGTGTGGTGAAAAAATCATCGGCGACTACTAAGGTCCGAGTAGTCTTTGACGCTTCCTGCAAGACTAGTAACGGTCGTTCACTGAACGACAACTTATTAATTGGTGAAAAACTGCACCAAAACATAGATGACGTTCTTTTAAAATTCCGACTACACAAGATAGTTTTCACAGCTGATATCAAAATGATGTACCGTTTTATCGAAGTACGACCTGAAGACCGAGACTTCCAACGAATTCTGTGGAGATATTCTTCTAACGATCCTATACAGGAGTACCGACTTTGTACGGTGACCTTCGGTGTTGCTGCAGCCCCTTTCCTAGCACTTCGTACGCTTCGTCAGTTAGCAATGGACGAATGCGCGTCTTATCCAATCACTTCACAAGTGCTGTTGAATGAGGTATTCGTAGATGACATCGTGTCAGGAGCTGAAAATATTGAAGACGCTCTTGTGGTGCAACGTGAGCTCACTGCCGCTTGGAAGGCAGGAACGTTCGAACTCCGTAAATGGACAAGCAATTGCCCTGATTCCTTGTCAGCCATTAGCAGTGACAATTCAAATCCAGATGACGCTCTGATTCTTTCAGCACTCGACACTGATAATTCAGTCAAGGTTCTGGGTCTCAAATGGAATCCAAAACTAGATTCATTTTCTTATCAGGTGGACTCACATCCCCAGAAATGCACGAAACGTATAATGCTATCAGAGATTTTAAAAATTTACGATCCTTTGGGATTCCTTAGTCCTATCATATTATTTGCTAAGCATTTGATTCAACTTCTATGGATTTCAGGCACGGGTTGGGATGAAGCTCCTCCCCAAGGTATTTGTCATCTCTGGTCAAGGTTTATATCTGAACTTCCTTTACTTCAATCTATCTCTTTGCCACGTCACGTGCTTCCTAATTACAATAACGAAATACAAATACATGGCTTCTCGGATGCTTCAGAAAAAGCATATGCTGCTTGTCTGTACCTACGTGTTATTGACGCTCAAGACACGGTTCATGTTTATCTTCTTCTTGCAAAGACAAAGGTTGCACCTTTGAAGCGCATAACTTTACCGCACCGCCTATCTTTTATTAAAACTAATTAACAAAATACTTGTAACCTACAATAATCTTCTGTCCATCGAAAATGTGTATGCTTGGAGTGACTCTGCGGTCACACTTGCATGGCTACGCTCATCGTCACATGAATGGCGTACTTTTGTATCCAACCGTGTCACGGAGACCACGAGTCGCGTGCCCGCCGCGCACTGGCGTCACATCCGTTCCGAGCACAATCCTGCGGATTCAGCATCCAGAGGAGAACTACCATCCAATTTAGACTATGAGTTGTGGTTCAATGGGCCCTCCTGGCTTAGGCAGGCTCAATCTGATTGGCCTACTTCCAACGTTGACTTAGAAACAAATGAAGAGCGACGGAAATATGTTTTTATATCCAAACAACTAACTCCTGACTTACAATTTTTAGAGCGATTTTCGTCATTATCAAAACTACTACGCGTTATTTCCATAATTTTTCGATTTTATCATAGATGTCGTAAGGTAAAATCTTATTCGTCTTCTTGCATTACCATCCCTGAAACAAAATTCGTTTTAAATCGAGTCATCAGTCTCGTGCAACAAAATCAGTTCGCTGACGACATTTCGCGTTTGAAAGATAATGATTTCTGTTCGAACAAACTTCAAAAGCTGAAACCCTTTCTTGACGAAGACGGACTTATCAGGGTCGGCGGTAGGATTCAACATGCTCAAATTTCTTACGAGGCCAAGCATCAGATCGTTCTACCAAAAAAACATTTTTTCACGACGTTACTTATAGACTATTATCATAAATTATATTTGCACGTAGGTCTGCAGACGTTGCAATTTCTCTTATCTCAAAACTACTGGATAATATCTGCCCGCGATGCGGTCCGAATGTACACGCGCCGCTGTGTTCGTTGTTTTCGTACTCGGCCGTTTGCTCCGCTACCACCCATGGCTCCACTTCCCGCCGCAAGAGTGCGAGCTCTCAGACCATTACTTCATGTAGGTGTAGATTTCGCTGGACATTTCTTTCTGAAATCAGGTAAATATCGCAACGCGAAAAAATACAAATGTTACGTATGCGTCTTTGTCTGCATGTCAACGAAGGCAGTGCATTTAGAACTAGTACCAGATTTATCGACAGAGTCATTTATTAACGTTTTACGACGCTTTATTTCTCGACGCGGGCTATGCACTAACGTCTATTCGGATTTCGGTCGAAATTTTGTGGGTTGCGATCGTTACTTGAAGGATTTGTATAACTTTTTACAAAATGAAAAAACGCAAGCACATATAAATGAAAAATTAATGTCTCTATCTATACTTTGGTATTTCAATCCACCCTACGCAAGCCATTTCGGTGGCATATACGAAGCGGCGGTCAAAAGTATGAAGGCTCATCTTTATCGCGTCATAGGGCAACTTATTTTAACTCATGACGAATTTAGTACATTATTGTGCCAAATTGAGGCCATACTCAATTCGAGACCACTCTGCTTACAGAGTAACGATACCTCTGATCCCTTACCACTCACTCCTGGAAATTTCCTGATTGGGGAACCCTTGACTTCCTTACCAGAGGTCGATCTAACAGCTGATAATCCCAGTCGTCTAGTTCGATGGCAAATTATTCAGCACGCCATACAACATTTTTGGAAGCGCTGGAGCATTGAGTACCTACATCAACTTCAACAGCGATGTAACTGGTTCCGTAATAAATCGAATACACCCCTCGCTGAGGGCACTATAGTTGTAATCATTGACAACCAACTCCCTCCGCTGCAATGGCGCCTGGCTCGTGTGCGTAAGATTCATCCAGGTGCGGACGGTGTTGTTCGTGTCGTAACTTTACGCATGGGAAACACCTTTACCAAGAGAGCTCTAGTAAAGGTCTGTCCTTTACCTCTTGACTAAATAAATAGCATAGTACCTATAACGTATCATACCCTAGTTTAGTTTCTTT
The DNA here is from genome assembly GCA_014332785.1 of Antheraea mylitta. Taxonomy (NCBI): domain Eukaryota; kingdom Metazoa; phylum Arthropoda; class Insecta; order Lepidoptera; family Saturniidae; genus Antheraea; species Antheraea mylitta. The sequence continues at coordinate 5,715 of JACEII010000372.1, read as the reverse complement.
ATATTGTTTTATTTTAAAATGGGCTATTTTAAGGTCGGCGGCATGTTCCGTATTTATGTAAATTATATTTACAGTATCTATATGCGAGCACAAATCTTTTTTCTTTCTTCTTTCTTATTGATTAAAAGGCATGTATCCGCTCACTATCTTTAACGCACACAAGTGCTGCCATCTAAGCTAACTTTAACTTCTTACTGTTGAATCTAACAACGGAGAAATTTTTACAGCTCTGAACGATACGTGTTAACGAGAAATTGCAGCCGATACATATCAGAATAACAATTAACCAAAACCAAGTGTCAGTGCAAACCTGTGTCCTTGTGTTTCGCAATCAGCGACCTTGCCACGAACTACGCCGGGGTACCCCGAAGAAGAGGATCTCCTAGTGCGGGTGAGTGGTGGATACATGTCCTAACTTAACTTTCCCTTACACAGCTAATTAGTTAGTTATTTGCCCGTAAAATTCCCGTTCAAATATCACTTGTAGACCGTTGAAGCTGTTAAGACCTTGCTAGGTCAATAGCGTAGTCATTTCTAAGAAAAAAAAAAACCGTTCAAATAGATGCAGCCGTTACCAGATTAGGCCCCCCTCGGTAACGGCTCAAGCCTAGGTCCATTCCCTCAGCGTGGAGCCCTTGAGTGCGCTGCTCACGCGATACAGTGACACAAATCTTACATACTGCAACAACAGTACACATATCACCCCCACACACATGCACGCATACACGCTTACATGTACATGAAAGTGGAAGGGTTTTGTTTCTTTCCCTTATCGAACTGAAATAGTTTCGAAAATTATCTGATACGAAATATATGTAGTTGTTGAGGTATTTATGCTTGGTACACATATATGTTCCAACAACTCATATATGTATGAATAGTTAGCTTAGGTCAGCTCAGATAGTTCACGAACTGTACATATCAAGCAACAGCCCAAGCCGAGGTATGCCGTGCACCATTGAGCTAGTTGTCAAATAAAATTGGCTGAGTGCCCTAAGCGCTCGCCTTAGTAGTCCGGTGAAGCTGTTAAGAGCGAGGAAAAAAAAGATCCAGCCGTTTCAGAAATTACCCGGAACAAATAAACAAACAGACGTATCGACAGCATTAATTTTTTTTTTATATTTATAGCAGCACAGATATATATATGTATGTATTCACTAAAAAGTATTTATTTTAATATTATATACACACACTTTATTTTTATAATACGTAATATATCATATTAAAATATCACATCATTGTAAAATATATCACAAATTAAAAATTGGGAACAAAACTAACGTACAATAAACTTTACAGTTTTTGGTGTGATTTCAGTCTGTCATGCAGTGGATTTTATATTTAATATATAATCTTGTGTTACTTGACTAGAGTCAACAATATAGATTGTGTTAAATTGGTCGCGTTTTATGGAATATGGTTCGTTTATTGTGTATTACTGAAATTAATGAAAAATAATACCACGGAGCATGAATTCTGTTGTCTCAAATATTAAGAAGATAAAAATGTACGAATTATTATATAGAAGATTTGGTGCTTATACCTTTTCAGTAACTTGGACATAAAAGAAAATTGGCTAAAGAATACATAATAAGTAATTGACAACTTCAGAATTGGCAGTATGGATTAATACCTTGGCCTGTATTGATGGACGTATATTATTACTACTAACCTTTTAGAATAGCAGCACAAAATAGACTTTTAAAATGTTTGCGATAACAACGTACTACTTATAATAAAAATTGCAATTAAAAATAACGTAGAATAAACTTTTGAACAGGAACACAAAATAAACCCTAATTATATTTCCGATAGAATGTTATCATGTTACCATGGCAACGCATACAATACTGACGGTAACACGCAGCATAAGCCCTCAAAATAGCCCGATTTTGAGACATTCTTCATTAGTGCTCCACTCCTATTGGTTTTAACGTGATGATATGTAGCCAATAGCCATCCTCGATAAATGAGCTATCTAACACTGAAATAAATTTTCAAATCGGACCGGTAGTTCTTGAGATTATCGCGTTCAACCAAACAAACAAACTCTTCAGCTTTGTAATATTAGTATAGATAAATAAATTACTATAGGTTTTGTGAGTGCATCACGATTTTAGATAATAGGTTTTTAGCTATAAAAAAAATCAGGTTGTTTCATTTAATGTAACATTATTAAAGCTTTACATAACTACAATTGTTTACAAACACTACGCGGTGCGATGTTTATTTTCGTGTCATAAAGCAGTGGGCCTAGCTGTGTAGTGCGCATGAGACGGACTGACGTAAACGAAGTCACGGATATCAACTAGTTTTTATAAAAGATGCGCTTAGCGTTTATGTAATAAAAATGCAAGGTTATGGCACATCATTTGTAAAAAAAAATGTTTGTTGAATATTTTCGAAGTTCGCCTGACTAGTTTCCATACTTCAAATTAAAATATATCGTCACCAAGCATTTCATGGAATACTCCGGCAGATGGGCTTCAGAGCTACTTCTCCTCTAATTTCTCTCGGTTTTATCACAAAGAAGTTAAATACGTATTAAACACTTGTTTTAAAAAGTTTCGTACTAAATGAACCGCGCTCGCCCGAGGCAAGTTCGAGTTATCCTTTAACGTAACCAAAGCGAAACAAAAGAGCAAGATGGCGAACATTCAGCGAACGCGGTCCATTTAAGATGTAACGTTTTTAAAGCAAGTATTCAATACGTTTTTTTTTTTTGTAATAACACCCGAGTGTGCTTACTGTCTTACACCACATCGTTTCAAAAATAACTAAACACACAAAAGGACCAAGATGCTTTAAATGAAATATTAATCTGAGCAAGATCTATCTTTCAGATTACTACTGCCATTGTCACGTAGTCAATAATATTACAAGCGTCGTACGATCATTTCAATATTAAGTGTTGTGTGAATCAATATTCTAACAAGATGGTGGATCCCTTATTAGAATCTTCCAGGGGGTTTTGTGGCATATTAGAATTTCATGCTCCGTGGTATTATTTTCCATTCACTTCACTTATGCACAATAAACTAACTATATTATGTAAAACGCCACCAAATTTACAAAATATAGAGTCAAATAACACAAGATTATGAATAAAATATAAAACCAACTACATGACAGACTAAAATCCCGCCAAAAACTCAAAGGCGATAAACACGAAAAGTTGGGTATCACATGACTCATCACGATAGGAATATGTTAATGCAACATACTTTTCTTCATTGATGGGAATAATCTCATTCAGCGAGCTTATTGTTGCAACGCAGCAGATGTCAGCCACAGTGACTTCATTCCCCGCCAACCATTGAGTGTTTGCTAGAAACGAGTTCGTAAACTCGTACGCTGATTTAACCTTTGCTATACCCGTTGGCTTCAAACTTGGTTCGTTCCAAAAGAAGATTGGTTCCTGAAAGAAATATAGTTATGAATATTGATCCAATGTGATCAGTATTTTATTGGCCATCTTTATTCCTGCAATCTATATCTAGTATCTTCTAATAAATATACGAAATCCAGTATCATGATGTTTATTCCACGATGAACTCTCAAGTGAAACAATTCAACCAATCTGCACGAAAGTTGGCATTTATATATAACTAGGTCCAAACTGAGAGATACGATAATTTATATTTCGATTAATGGTTTCTATATGTTTAATTTTTTTTATATCAAAGGAGGCAAAAGAACTGATGGGTCTCGTGATGTTAAGTGATCACCACCATCCATAGACACTAGCGATATCAGGGAAGTCGCAAGTGCGTGACCAGCCTGTATATGAGAGAGGGGAAAGAAAAGGAAAGGGAAAGAAGGAAAAAGGAAGGGATGTGGGCCTCCGGCGCTCTCACTGACCGAAAGAAACACAATAATGCAAGCACTGTTATTTCACGTCGGTTTTCCGTGAAAAGGGTGGTACTATCCCGGACGAGCCGATCCATTCATGCTGAAACAAGTAATAGCCTTAGCGGGGCTCTACCACCTATCAAATTAGAACTTGAATGATTGTCAATGTTGATTATTGTTATTAATTGTAAGTTTCAGCAGTCTCGAACAGATGGCGTTTTAAATTAGTTTGGTGACAGAAATTATAGGACCGATTGTTATAGATACTTCATAGATGGCGCCAAGTTTTAGTTTTGAATTTCTTTTTCAACTCTAGTTAATATTTTATTTTACGTGTTCTGTTAATCTATTTACTTTATTGAGAAATATGCCTTAAACGGAATATTTGTTAAAACGATATAGTGTTCAAATACTCACATCGTTTTCTCTGAAAGCTGGATATAGAATCCCAGTGTCAAAATGCAACTTGTTGTCGATGAGAGCTCTCTTCTTAGGATCATTTGGATAAAGTGGACTATCTTTTCCGTATTTGTTTAGTAAATATGTTACAATTGCATGACTGAAATTTATAATATTTAACTATTTTAAGCAGTTTATAATAAGTACTACGTCGTCCCGACCTGATAATTAAAAAAAACTTAGACATTAAATATCTAATCTATTCATATAGGTATATGAATCGAAGCATAAATTTTGTTAGGCCTAATTAGATTATTTTAAATAAATAATAACTATTATTACCTATCCCACACCACAAGGTCGTCATCGGTAAGAAGTGGGACAGTGTGCTGAGGATTTAGCTGTAAAAAAATATTATATTTGATTATTTTATTTTCATAAGTTATAATTTTTGCTTTTAGATTAAAAGGTACAATATTTAAATACTTAATTATGATTGACTTGTATTGTATTCGGCCGAGAATACATATCTTCTAGTTGAACCCTTTTCGGATTAGAAATTGGGCAACAAATAAATAATCACTGAGCACTCCTATAAAGAACAAAATATTGTACTTTTTGTTCCATAGAAAATAACATACTAGCTTTACGTAATAAAATAGTTCCATAGAAAAAGATAAGGCTTTTCGTAATTTAAAAAATGTGTTATCTTTGTTGGGGTGTAAGGGGTGTCGAATAACATCATAAGACTTGAGACACCCAAGCCAACCTCACCTGCACGTGGTGCACCCTGCTGAATAACGAACGAGGCAATGGCGCAAGCGGGGTGGTAGGTTTTTACAGCCCAACTGGGTCGCAACCACCATGTATATGACGAAAAAGCCCGTAATAGTGATTCGCTTCTACGGGTCGCGTTTCGGTATCAGCCTGTGCATATCCAGCTTATTACAGGCCGGCATGATAGTGGCGACCGGCGATGGACAGTGTGTCAATCGGTGTTCGCTATTATTTTTGGATTGTACTGTGCTTACCATCAGGCATAGTGCAGTCACTTGGCCGTGCTACAGTAAAAAAAATCATAGTATCTCTAAACCCAGTTAATGACAATTAGTCAGAAGATCGGAGTAAACTTAATAAAAACATTTCTTAAATAAATATTTTTTTTTTTGTAAATCGAGCAAATGACGACTCTGTAACTAATGGTAAATACTATGGAATGCGAAAATAACCAGCGTTGACCCAGATATCTATAATCCACCACCATTAGCTACTATTATGTTGAACTAGTTAAAAATCTGTTCACGTCGTGTTTTAAGAACTCAATATTATAGGCAGAATGTATCATCACACTGTCTGCATGATAATTTCACAGCCTAAGAGTATGAAACGATATATCAAACTTCTTTGAAAAAAGTTGCCTATCATCTAGCTGTGATTCTAGCTAAATACTAAAATTTAACTTAA
>JACEII010000371.1:81390-91731 GCA_014332785.1 Antheraea mylitta | reverse complement strand
AAATCAAAATAAACTGTTAGGTTTGCCTCGTAAAATTAGCATATTTTCACAAAAAAAAAAAATTACCTCTTTTGCTGTCACTCGGATTCGAACTGGGGTTACATGGATTTTCGAAGCAATCGATTTTCATCTGAGCTATTTTTGTTTTGACAGCGGCGGCGAAATTTACCTATATATTCTAGCTATATTTTTTCGTTGTCTGATTACTCAGTAAAAAAAGTTTTCTATGAATAAAATCTAGCTAGATCGATTTATCGTCCCCGAAACTACCTACATACTGAGTTTCCCAGAAATAGGTGACGCCGTTTCCGAGATCCTGAATATATAACAATATAAAAATATACAAGAATTGCTCGTGTACCCATCAGGTGAGATTGTGGCCAAGCGTGTACCTGTTGTACATTAAAAAAAATCATATCCAATCGGTCATTTTTTAATATTTTGATATTACATACAGACACTTCATTTTTATTGTATGTATAGATGTGTAGAATAGATTTAGACATAAATAAATAAGAACAAATCGGACCTTCTAGACATTTATTCAGTTATTCAGTTAAATTTTAACATTTAAAGGTTTGATGCACATTAAAAAATACAACGTTATTCGGCACCCAGGTCCCCTGAATCCTGATTAGAAGGGCATAAAGGAAGATATATTAAAGAATCAGCTTTTCTAAAATTCTAGTTCACCCAACGTTGCTGGCTCTTGTACTAAGGTGTCGCAAAAAGTCTAGTTACATTAACTACAAATGTTTGTCTCTCGTTATTCTGAACAATTCCTAGCGTTTTCGTCATAGTGCAATCGTACTGTATATGGGTTTTGGTGCACCGACAGAGACGTTGTTTCGAACCCCACTGGTTGCCCTTTTTATTTTATTTTTTAAAAAGAAGCATAGGGTGATGAAATATAGCTTAAATTTTTAGTTAATGTTACTGCTATATACAGCACAAAGAAAAAATACCAAAATCCATTAAGAATTTCATGAACTTTAAATTTTTAACTTTCGTCATTTATCCTGGAGAACCCCTTGTGTATTATGAGACAAAAAGTATCCTGTATCCAGTTTCGTCAAAATTGGTTCAGTGCTTTCAGAGTAAAACGTGTTCAGATTCTAGACTTTAATCCGTTATCCTGGAGAACTCCTTGGGGTTTCTGGGACAAAAAGTATCCTATATGTAATCTTGTAATAATAGTTATCCCTGTGTCAAGTTTCGTCAAAATTGGTTCAGTACTTTCAGAGTGATACGTGTTCACAGGGACAGACAGACAGACAAAAAATTTAAAAATATTTTTTTTGGCAGAAGCCATATAGAAATACGGATAACAAAGTCTATCCCAATTAAAATTTTCAAAAAATATTTAATGTACAAATATTGGCCTTGTTACAGTTTTATTATAGACAAAATAGATTTGATCCCATTTTCTTCATTAGTATATCCGTGCGAAGCCGGAGCGAGCAACAAGTATTTACTAGAAGATGACTTGGCAAATTTTGCTGCTAAACTATATTTTTATTTCAATTTTAGTTGCTGCTAAGTCTCAGTACAACTGAAAGTTATATATACTCTAAGCGCAGATAGGGCTAATTCAACCAACTACATCCATAAATGTTTTGAACAGCTTTGTAGGTAGTAGCTATACAGCTGAGGAATATGAAATGTCCTACGATCGTCATTTGTTTTCATTGTAATTATTTTACAAAAACAATATTTTAACGTTTCATAATATATTATTTTCCAGATACAAGTATTTGGTCACAATTATGAAGGGTTATATGAGACCGTACATGATAGTGTGTTACCTGCAGAATACGGAGGCAGCGATGGGAACATTAAAGAATTAACAGGTGAAAATTTTTCTCTTCTGAAATATCTCGGGCTCATTTGACTGTCAGTTTGTTCTACGCTTTCACGCGTAATTACTCAGCACATCATTTTGAACATTTAAATATGTGTCAGGGGCGTAGAAAAGGAACACATAGGGGACCATTCACCCAGAAAAAAGTATTGTTCGGCATATACATTACTATATATATACATATATATATCTTATTTCATTGGCTTTGTTATTAATAATAATGTTTACTTTTACAGATTATTGGAAAGTTAAAGTTGAAAGCTATCGTGACTGGTTTTTACGACAGGAGATTTAAAATACATTAATGTTGTATAATTAGTAATAGTCTAAAATCAACTTCGGAGGTCTTATACTGTGATATAACTTTTAATTTTTTTTAAACTAAACATAACAAGGAGATGCGTCACTTGAAACATTGTTAATCATTGTAAATACTATTATATCAGAATGAACTCGTAGTTTACTCTTTTATTATCTTCATATACATATAAAGGTAACAGATCTGTTATATTAATATATCACCATTACATGTATCATATAGTTGCAAACTATATAACGCAAAATACAATCAATATGACATAGCATAGGGTCAAATAAACAGATTTACGAATATAAAATAAGAATCACTATGTGGCACTCCATCCATCCAAATATATTCTGGTATAATCTCCAGACATTAAAAGTCAATGACCGATTCGGAGTTCATATTTTTTTATAACTCAGATTCATCTATAAGTAAACAATGGAATGTGTCTACAAATTGTCTTATCTTTTCTATAGTACGGACAGCAACCTAAACTCATCACGAACCTTTTTAAAATTATTATTGCTTAAGCAACTGTTTCGACTTTGCATTGTATACTCTATCTCTCTTGGGATCCTATGTCCCCAAATTGTCGGGGCAGAGGGCAGACACAATGCTTCTCCATATCGATCTGTCGATGGCTTGAGGCTTCACCTCACTCCAAGTAAGCCCAATCTTCGCCGACTCCGCGAGCACAGATCTTCGCCAAGTTTGTCTAGGCATTTTCCAAGTTTGCATTAAAAATCTTTAACAATAAATCAAATCATCTTCAAAGTTATTTATTTTCCAGGAATTACCACATATAAGCTCTATAATTTATATATAACAGTGGTGTAGATTAAAACCAGCAGTGAAACATACCGCTTTTACTAATATTCATGACCAGCTTCTTGCCTTGGCTTTACACGAGTGCGAGTAAATTAATGAAGAAATTGAGACAATATCTTATCTTAATACTAGAATTTTGTAATCAAATAATATGCTAACTGAACTTCAGTATGCATAATTTTATCAATATTTTTGGAGATCTCCTAATTTGTAGGTGGTAGAGCCTCGCCGAAGCTATAACTGGTTTCAGCATGAATGGGTCGCTTCGCCCGGAGTATGACCACCCTCTCACAGAAACATCGACGTGAAGTAACAGTGCTTGCATAGTTGCGTAGATGGATAGTTGGGAGGCCCACGTCCCCCTCTCCCTCTCACTTTCCTTCATCCCCCTTAATCCATCCCCACCGATACAGGCTAGCAACGCATTTGCGACTCCTCTAGTGTTGCTTGTGTATATGGACTAATCACTTAACATCTAGTGCCCCAAATATTCGTTTGCCTCCTATGAAATTAAAAAGTGCTGTATTAAGCCATAGCATGTTTTTTCGAAAGCAAGCCTCGTTGAACAATTGATGTCGTATTAAAAAAAATACTGTATAGGTTTTAGTTTGGTTTGACTAGAATCTTACGGCAGCGGTTCAAGCCTAGGTCCGTTACCTCGGCATGGAGCCCTTGAGTGCGCTGCTCGCGCGATACAGTGACACAAAATCTTACACCTTCACACACGTGCACGCATACACGCTTACACATGAATGTGGAAGGCTTTCTTTCCTTTATCGAAATGAAATAGTTTAGGAAAATTATCCGATACGAAAAATATATAAGAGTTGCTGAGGTATTCATGCTTGATACACATATATGTTCCAACAACACAAATATGCATGAGTATGCTTAGATCAGCTCAAATAGGTCGCGAATTGCACGTATCAGGCAAGAGCCCAAGCCGAGGTGTGCCTTGCATCCTTGAGTTAGTTGTCAAATAAAATCGGCTGAATGTCCTAAGTGCTCCCCTCAGTAATCCGGTGATGCTGTTAAAACCTTGCTAGGTCAATAGCGTAGTTAGTTCGAGGGGAAAAAAGAAACCAGAATCTTATAAGATTTTAAATGACTATGTTTTCTGAAGTGGTAAACCCGCTAAAGCTAGAGGGGACAGACTTAAAAGAACAACTGCCAGAACACAACCAAAAGGTGCTTGGTAAAATATTTTAAACTTGAGAGGGGTTAGCTAGCCAGGCGTACTTGTGTATATAAATTACTACTACCATGCTATGGTTTCATTTCAATTTTTTCATTTACTGAAAACTCCGATCCGGTTGCTAGGTTTCGAACTTACATCCATCGACATGGTGACCGAACACGCTATCAACTAAGACTTCATCGCTTTTAAACAGTTGTAGTTGAGAAGTCTTTAAAGTATTTCAAATCTAAGTGCAGCGGGTTATCATTTTTGATTACCTATTCAAATATCAGATAAACATGATTCTAGAACAATTACTAATACTAATTAACCAATCAAACCCGTTTAAACGATTACGTATCCTACCTATTTATCTATAATGTGGCGACAACTAGTTGCTGCATATATAACTCAAGATATATGTAGTTTATATATATCTTATAGTTTGGTTTGGTCATTGTGCACAAGTCAAGTATATTAGAGACAATAACAAGATACATGAAAACTAAAACTACCTTAACATTTGAAACAAGGAGACAGCCAGAAAAGTAATTTGTCGGAAAAGTGTAGTGTCCCAAGATACTCCGTTTAAATACGTATTACATACTTGCTTAAAAAATGTTTTGTAGTAAATGCACAACGCTCGCCCGAGGCAAGTTCGCGTTATCCTTTTTTCGCAAGTCTAATCTAATCTAACCAAAGAAAGACAAACATCAAGATACCGAACATTCAGCGAGCGCGGTGCATTTCAAATGTGACCTTTTTAAAGCAAGTATTCAATACGTACTTATCTTTTTTGTAATAACATCGACTATGTAATAATTATCTACTTAAAAATTACAGTAACACTCTTCATTAGTGAGGATTTGGAATATGTCTCTGATTTATAATACCTAACTATTAATGTTAATAGGTACTTAACAAAAAATAATAATCGGTTAAGAAACAGAGGAGAAATATATATTTAGCTGTTTTGTATCTGCCTATTTTATATGAATTATGATTTATAACTTATGATGAACATAACATTAGTGAGAATTAAAGTTAATACATTGTTACAGCAATTAAAGTATGTTTCAATCAGCAAATCGTTAAATTATTTTCTTAAAAATTTAAGAGTTGTAAACCTTTATCATTAGTTACATAAAGGCCATAGGGGTATAATCATAGTGAATTGGCCCCAGAAAATATTTAAACGGCACTTAGTGGATAAGTAAGGAATATGCAGGGATTAGCTTCAGCCCACGAGTTCGAAGCCCAGCGGAAGTTCTCAAAAGAAAAAAAACGATTTGGATACATTCTTCATTGATGCTCCGCTCCTATTGGTCTTAGCATGATGACATGATATACTGTCTGCCTTGCTGGATATTCTTTTTCAGATCGGAACTGTGTACCTAAGATTAGCGCGTTCAACCAAACAAACAAACCCTCCAACTTTATAATATATGTATAGATTAATAAGGCATAAAGATCCTGGAACTCAAAAATCTCTAATTTAATTGGTTTTCTCAATGTTTACAACACCTTTGTGTTTGAAATTTGTTACTTTCATTACTAGAAGTCAAATAGTAAACAGCTGGTTGAACGAGACAGCCACAACAACATTTCGTGCTTGTTTTACTCTAAAGGAAAAAGATGGCGCTTTAATGAACTTTACGTGCGTGCCGACTTTTTGCAAACCAAATATTTTTTGTTAGTCGATTCATTGTACAATCATACTTAAGAATGGAGATACCAGTATTAAAAGTAATTTAATCATTGAAAAACTGAGATAGAAAATCATTAACAAAGTTGTTGTAACGGTAGAACACGTTATCGTAGTGTGCTCGATTTAGTCTGATGACCTCGAAACTAATAGGTATGTACAATTTTAGAGATAGTAGGTATGTGTCGATACCACAATGAATTTGCAAACAAAGTTGTGTTTAGAGATACACGATCAGCGTCTATGTTCAGGTCATCTGTGATAATTATTGTTAAAGATTAATATAATTCCAACTTATACAATAATAAGAAACAGTTTGTCCGTTATATTATACGTACTATGTATTTAGAGAATTTGTTATTCGTATTGTCAAAGTGTTATACTGATACGTTATCATTGTATATATAATGAAATAGAAGAAGTTATTTGTTTTTATTCATTGTTAGACTGTGAATTGTTTCGTGAAACATATAAATTATTGTTGTGATTTTTTTTTCTCGAACTGAATACGCTATTGATTTAAGATCTTAACAGCTTCACCGGACAACTGATATTGTGGTATTTTACTTACACTGTGCTAATACTATGGGATACGATTCGGATAATAAATTATTGATGAAAGTTAAACAACGTATTTGTATCATTAAGGTATAATCAAGAAAAATAATAAATGGCTGATCTAAATATAAGAACTCTATCAGCGGCTCTTCAGAAAAAAGCCGAAGAAGAAATTAATGAAACTCCTGATAACCTTCGTTCTGGTCTAGAGAGTTTAAGAAGCTGGATCAATGAATCTTCTTCTCTAGGATCATTTGAACTGCGTAAGTAGTAGTTACAATTAGAAAGTAATACAATGTATATATAATATTAGAGTGAACTAATTAATATATTAAAACTATTAAGCCGTGTTGTTGATCTTTAGTACGGTTTAACGATTAAAATATAAACTAACATCTGTACGTAAACTTATTTTCTTATATGTTTTGTAAAGTAGAATTATGATTTAAACTCTGTAGGTATATTAATTATTAGGTACAATAATATTTAAAAGTGAAATTAAACTGTATTTATGTATCATAACTAAAAAGCTTTTTTCTCATAATATCATTGATTTTAAACTTGAAAGGCGTTATTTTACTATTTATCTCAAACCGTATTACATATGTTAAATGTGTTCATAGTTAGTTATATTCACAGAGAGTTAGATGAATTATTCAATTGTCAAGTTAAAATATTATTGGCAACTTCATCAATAATTTATCGGCAATATTTCAATTACGAATTATCTGAATAATAATAATAAAATTAGATATATGTACGCTGTAGTAATTTTGATCAAGGTTTTTTTTGTACTACTCATAGCGAATCAATGGTTAGTTTCAATTCTTCGTGGCACAAAATATGATATCAATAAAGCTAAGAACAAATTGGAGAAGTTCTACAATTTGAAAGAAATTGTACCAGAGTTCTATACAAATAGAGATCCTTTCGATCCGAAGATTCAAGAGCTTCTCAAACTTGGGTATGTTTATTTCATATCTTATTTAATCTTAGTGAATATTTTATTTCATATATATCCGCATAAGACAATGACTAAGTGGTAGAGCCACGCTGAAGTTGTAACTGGTTTCAACAGGAATGGTTCGGCTCACCCGGGGTAGTACCACCCGACCCACAGAAAACCGACGTGAAGTAACAGTGCTTGCATTGTTAGTTCGGTCAATGACATCGCCGGTGGCCCACCTCCCCCTCTTCCTTCCCTCTCTCCTCCGTCCCACCAGCACAGGCTGGCAACACATTTGCGACTACTCTGGTGTTGCTGGTGTCGATGGGACGGTGATGGTCACTTAATATCATGTAACCAACCTGTTCGTTTATCTCCTATTGTATAAATAAGACACTAAATAATTTTAACAGAAACAAACGTATATTAATTCTTTACAACTAAATATTTTCAGGTTGTTCCTACCCGTAAGAAATGTAGTAAAGGAAGATTCACCTCGCGTATGTATCGTCAGAGTGTCACAGTTACCTAAAACGCCATATGTTTTGGTTGACTTGATGAAGGTAGCTTTCATGATTGTGGAAATACTGATTCTTGAAGACGACAATTTTAGCGTCGCGGGTATAGTAAGTTGAATTCAATTTATTCTTAACAATATATATTGTTAAGTATATGGATACATATATATGGATACTGTAATGGTTTTTTTTTATATTGATTTAAATTTCCGTAGGATCTTATCTCGGATACGGATAAGACTGGTTTTCTTGTGTTAACGCAATGGAATCCATTCATAGCACGAAAGTCCCTAATATGTTCCGAAAGTGCACTCGCAGTCCGTATAAAAAGCTTAAATGTAATCAACGCGCCGAGAGGTATTAACGCTGCCATTACAATTTTTAGGATGTTTTTAACAACGAAATTGAAGAACAGGGTAAGTGTTTACTTCTCTTATATATGTACTGTATTTATTTATACATAATATTTGCTGCTTCGGCTCTCAGGTGTACCAAAGAAAGTGACACATAATCTTCCATTTCAGTACAACCGTGTAATTAAATGATATGGCAAAAATAGCTAAACGACAGTCAGTCAATGTTTTTGAAGTTTTCTCCACTATTTTTTGTGTCGCCACTCCCCTTTCATATTGTGGCTTTTGATCTCAAATTGTTCACTTTTCGTGCCGTTTTTAATCATTCCCTTTTATAAAATCTCTATGACAATATAAGTACGATAAAATATTAGCCAAACAGATGTTGCCATTTTGAAGTGATACGCTTACATACATTCAGTAACTGATTTATATTTATAAATATTTTAAAAACCAATTAGTACGCCATTTTGATAGTCAAACGGTTTTTCTAAAATACTATAAACAAGTTTCAATTTTATTTTTAAAACATGTATGTATTTCTACTGCCATCAACAGTGTATAAAATCTTTACTAAATTGCTTGGTATATGCACGTATATATATTTGTTGTAATTGTCTATTTCGTTTAATTTATTTGCTGTTAAGCCTCAGTACAAACGACAGTAATATATATTGTAAGCACATAGAGGGCTAATTCATCGGAGTACATTCATAGTTACTTCGCAACATATTTGTATGTCGTAGTTGTTAATATAAAGGAATATAAAAAGTAAATTTTCAAAAAAAAGTATTAACCGACTTCAATATTGATCAGAGGCATAAAAATAAGGCACTAAAAACCGGAAAATAAATAGTTTATGAAATTAACCAAATTTAATGAAACATATGAATATGTGTGCTACCAAGAGATGCATTGGAAGTCGGTTAATACTTTTTTTTGAAAATTTACTTTATTTTTCCATTTTTAGTGTACATAATTTTTTTTTCTAAAACATGCGGGTCACCTGATGGTAAGTGATCACCGTCGCCCATGGATACCTGCAACATGAGAGGAATCACAGATGCGTTGCCGGCCCTTAAGAAAGGAGTAGGCTTGTTTCTTGAAAGTTGTGTTACTTTGTCACGGATCCCATAATCAGAACCTAAACAAACTCTCATCAAACTACCCTTGAAGAACATCCTTTACAATAAAAAAGGAATCATCGAAATCGGTTGGCATGATATTGAGTTATTCGTCAATTTGTCGTATACACACCAAATGCAAATTTAACACTTATACGGTTTTGCACTGGATGCCGTTAATAGAACTAGACCAAAAATGGGACCACACGGGAAGCACTAGCTTTCAAATAAAAAAAGAATCATCAAAATCGGTTCAGCCAGTCCAAAGTTATGAGGTAACAAAAAAAAAAAAAACATACAGTCGAATTGATAACCTCCTCCTTTTTTTGAAGTAGGTTAAAAATGTCCTACGATCGTTATTTGTTGTCTTTGTAATTATATACAATAACAAAATCAAAGTCATTAAACGTTTAACAGTGTAGTATTTTCCAGATACAAGTATTCGGTCACAATTATGAAGGTTTATATGAGACCGTGCATGATAGTGTGTTACCTGCAGAATACGGAGGCAGTGATGGGAATATTAAAGATTTAACAGGTGAATGAGTTTTTACTAAGTTTTTTATCACCGTTTTCCAAATTTTATATCTATTACAAAATTACGGTATTTAAAAAAAAAAAAACTTATACTAACAACAGTCTGTTATCCAGTGCATCATAATGTCGACATTTGTTTGCATGGTGTTTAAACCATTATGGTTTTCAATTGGAGTTTCTGGCGGGATTTTATACATAATCTTGTGTTATTTTACTCTATATATTGTAAAATTTGTTGTATTTTACGTAATACAGTTAGGTTATCGTGCATAAGTGAAGTGAATGGAAAATAAGATCACAGACCGTGAATTCTGAGATGACACAAAAACTATCTGGAAAATTCTAAAAAGAGAGCCACCATCTTGTTAGAACATTGTAATAACCACACGATACGTATTGTGTAAAATATGTTGTTGAACATTGTAATAAT
>JACEII010000371.1:63822-81380 GCA_014332785.1 Antheraea mylitta | reverse complement strand
GAACATTGTAATAATCACACGATACGTATTGTGTAAAATATGTTGTTATCTCCATTGAAACAACATTGACTCCGGCAAATGCTTCTGCGGAGCCAAAATAAAAAAAAAGAAGATTTTTGGATAGTCTAGGGATTAATTATTGTGAATGATAAACACATTATAATAATACTTGTTCGGGTTAATTTATACTTGTTCTTACTAGTATTGTAAATACGAATGTGAATTTGTGTATTACGCTTTCACGGCTTAACTACTCAGCTTATTATCTTGAAACTTTACGTACTCGTTGTCAGAAACACATAAAAGGTAACCACATAGGTTACTATTCACCCAGAAAAAAGAATGCGGTAGCGAAGTGTAGGTCAAATATACATCAACGCAAACGAAGCCGTAAGCAAAAGCTAATTCATTATATTTTATTTCACTGTCTTTATAATTAATAACAATATTTGCTTTTACAGATTATTGGAAAGTTAAGGTTGAAAGCTATCGTGACTGGTTTTTACGACAAGAGACTTAAAATGCAGGGGAATGTAATAGATTTATATTGCGTAATTATAGCCAAAAATCAAGGTCGAAAGTCATAAAGTTTATCCTGTGACAGTAAGACAGTGACACAGACACAGACACAGATTTAATACATTTTTTGTAAAGGCTGATCAATATAAGTATTTTTGGATCACTTGAAACAGTGTCAATAATTGTAAATTTATCGGAATACAGTGAATAAACCCATATTCTACTATTTTATTAACTTTGTACTACAGAATATAGATTTGTTCTTAAAATATTATACCGTTCAGCAACTAGTTGTAATCATATCATAGACAAATAGTATAATACGTATAAAGTAAATTAAAAAAAAAAAAAGAATTAACCAACTTCAATATTTAATCAAAAATCCATAAGGCACTCGATTCGAAGTCGGAGGCGTTGGTTAGGCTATAATAATTTTAAAAAAGCTTATGTTCAATTTACGTTGTCTTCAGTGCTAGCGGAAAGACTGATCTATTTGTAGGTACACTTCAACATTTACTTATAAATGAGTCATCATCTGGTTTATAAAAAGTATGGATTTCGAATCGGTCATTGACCATAGAATACTGCAGTTTTTACCTGGATATTTCATCGTAATGTAGTGGCTTCCATTTATTAATCATAAACCTGTTTATTTGACCTTATGTTGTGTGACATTGGTGGCATTTTGCGTTATATAGTTTGGGCATTGTGCGAACTAAATTTGACACATTAATAAGAAACATGAAAACTAAAACGTTACAAAAACTAACTTAACATTTGTAACAACTTGACAACCATGGAAAATTGCAGTTCTCCCATATCATATTACCGTGTATTAAATATTATCCATTTGTAAATGGCAGTAACAATCTTCAATAGTGAGGATTGGAGGATGTAGGAAAGAGGAGTAAAAGAATTTGGAAGATGTTTCTGATTTATAATAACTAGCGATGGTCGAAATTTGACCTCAATTAATTAATTTTCAATATCGAGTAAAAAACTATATTGTGTATTTTTTTTAATTTATTAATTTCGTCAATAGCTATTATATATATACTATATACCGAACCAAAAGCAATAATTGGTTAATGAAAAACAGCCGAGAAAGACATACTTAACAGTTTTGTATGTGTCTATTTATTTATCATTACATATTATAAAACTAAATCCTCCGCCACGTCTGTCTGTTTGTGTGTTTTCATGCATCAAATTTTCATGCAGTTTGCAACAGTTCGTAAAGTGATTCACGAGGAATGTTTATAGGAATATAATTTGTCAAGGTTTTTTCTGTTATCAGGGCGGGAAAATATCTGGCACCCCAGTAAATTATGATCCATATGTGTAATACATTGTACATTATTATAATATTAGTAACAACTAAAATTCTAACGACATTGTTACAGCAATT
The DNA here is from genome assembly GCA_014332785.1 of Antheraea mylitta. Taxonomy (NCBI): domain Eukaryota; kingdom Metazoa; phylum Arthropoda; class Insecta; order Lepidoptera; family Saturniidae; genus Antheraea; species Antheraea mylitta. Next base: position 79,453 of record JACEII010000371.1, on the reverse strand, counting down.
ATAGTATTTATGTTTAAATCAGCAAATCGTTTCATAATTTTCCTAAAAGTATAAAGAATTGTAACCTTTATCGTTTATCACGTAAATTTTGGTCATAAAAATTTGGTATATTTTAATTTAGACTAGTTCTTAACCGTGGCTTCGCCCGCAGTACTATCTCCAAAACGGTCTGATCCATCTTCACAAAACTTTCATTGACAGAGATCTGACCTTATAAAAAGTAATTCAAGTAATTATAACTTACACTAGCTGTTAACCGTGGCTTCGCCTGCAGTGCTATGTTCAAAATGGTTAAACTGATCTTCACGGGATTTTCACTGGCAGATAGCTGACCTTATAAAAAGTAATTTCGGCAATTTAAATTTATACCAGCTACGAACCGTGACTTCGTCCACAGTGCTTTCTCTAATACGGATAGACTGTTTTTCACTGTACTTTCACTGGTAGATAGCGAACCTTATAAATAGTAATTCCGGTTATTCAATTTTAGACTATCTGTTACTCGCGACTTTGTCTGCATGAAATTTAGCAAAATTTCAACACATTCTTTATTTTTGATTAGAGAAATAACTATCAGCTTATTGTTTACTTCGATATTTTAATTATTAGTAACTTTAAAGACAGAAGAGGGCGTCCTAATAATCCTAGATCATAAACGTATTACGTAAAGAGTTCCATAACACAATTTCTTGCAGAACAGACAAGCGTTTACTTTTTGTATATTGACAAAATCTTAATTATAATGGCAATGTTTATAAAATGTAGTGTAAATGTAAATTTTTAAAACAATTTAAATTATTGTTTCATTACTTCCTTACACAGTGTAAGTGAGCACTAAGGGTAGGGTTAAAATTCCAAACATGTTGCTGATGGTAAACCTCATTTGACACTCTTAGTATTTACATATCTAATGTACACATTACATGTTACTGTAAGTAGCGAGTGTGTAGTGCTTACGATTGCTTTTAAATAGTATTTCTATAATTATGTATGATCTTACAATTTTATATTTCTTTAATACAATGTTAAAAACGCTTGCAGAGCTGCGGGTACAGCGAGTCAGTATTTTTTTTATTTTGATATTGCATACAAACACTTAATTTTGATTATACCTATGTATAGACATTGTTGGTAAGAAATTAATAAATTACTAATGAAACCGACATCTACCTGATTCAACTTACAACTATTTAATACAGATCTTTTGTTAGAATAGTTTATTATATCTTATTGGTTTCTATACGGCATACTAGATGGCATTATACACAATCACATAATGATTTTTTTAAAGGTTTTTTCTCACAATTCCTGTACTTTTATAAATATACATTTAAACTTATTCATTTTACAATCATATTTAGGAATTAGAAATACCAGTATCAAAAGTAATTTAAACTACGTAGAACACGTTATCGCAGTATGTTCGATTTAGTCTGATGCCCATGAAACTAATAGGTTTATAGAATTTTAGAGATAGTAGGTATGTGTTGATACGACAACAAATTTGCGAACAAATTTGTGTTTAGAGATACACAATCAACGTCTTATGTTCAGGTCAATTGTGATAATCATTGTTAAAGATTAATTTTTTTTTTCGAAATGAGAACGCTGTTGTCCTTGAAAGGTCTTTACAGCGTCACCAAACTATCCGAGAATTCCAACTAATACAGTAATAAGAAATAGTTTGTCTGTTATATTATACGTACTACGTATTTAGTTTTTTATAAGTATTGTCAAAATGTTATACTGATGCGTTATCACTGTATATAAATTTAAAATAGAAGAAGTTTCTATTCATTGTTAGACTGTGACGTGTTTCGCGAAACATATAAATTATTATTGTGATATTTTACTTACACTATACTATAGTAATATGGTATACGTTTAGAATATTAAATGATTGGTGAAAAGTTAAATAATATATTTGTTGCGTTAAGGTATAATTCAAAAAAGAGTAAATGGCTGATCTAAATATAAGAACTCTGCCAGCTGCACTTCAGAAAAAAGCAGAAGAAGAAATTAATGAAATTCCTAATAACCTTCGTTCTGGTCTAGAGAGTCTAAGAAGCTGGATCAATGAATCTTCTTCTCTAGGATCATTTGAACTGCGTAAGTAGTAGTTACAATTTACAAATCAATACAGAGTATATTAATTAGAGTGCACTAATCAAAGTTTTAACATTATTAACTCATGTTGTGAATCTTTAGTACGTTCTAACTATTAAAATATAAACTAACATCTGTTGGTAAACTTATCAAATAACAGTTCTAATATTTTTTGTTAAATATAATTATGATCTAGTATCTGTAGGTTTATTACAATAATATTAGACAATTATATCTCCAAGTGAAGGTAAACTGTTCATACTAAGCTATTTTAAGTAATGATATTATAACTAAAAAGCTTTCTTCTTATAATGTCATTGATTTAAAGCCTGAAAAGCGTTATTTATATATCTCACACGGTATGTATTACAGCTGGGAATGAATGTTATTCTCATGCTCGTTAACGATTGTTAAGATAATAATAATAAATTTATTTAATGCATATTATGTATAAAAAATATGTCTATTAAATTGTTAAATGTAATCGTTTTTTTAACACAGGATTTAGATAAATTATTAAATATTATTACCGAAATTAATGACAAGTTAAAATATTTCGTTACTTCGTGAACAATTTACCGGCAGTATGTCAATTATGAATTGTCTTTTCTGGCGGCGCGTACCACCGGTGGTACGTATTCGATTGTGCTATTTTAAATAAATAAACGTTAAATTCTCATTATTTCTAATAGCACAATCGAATATGTACCACCGGTGGTACGCGCCGCCAGAAAAGACAGACTAGTGCGGGCCACCGGTTGTACGCGCCGGTGTGAACGTGTTAAGTAATAATAATAAAATTAGATATAATAATATCATGTACGCTGTGGTAATTCCAATCAATGGTATTTACTTTGTACTATACATAGCGAATCAATGGCTAGTCTCAATTCTTCGTGGCACTAAATATGATATCAATAAAGCTAAGAACAAATTAGAGAAATATTACAATTTAAAAGAAGTTGTACCAGAATTCTATGCAAATAGACATCCTTTCGATCCGAAGATTCAAGAGCTTCTCAAACTTGGGTATGTTTATTTCATATCTTACTTAATTCTAATGAATACCTGAAATTTGAGCAAATAGTTACTAAAAACAAGAAGATTACATATTATGTAGCCGCATAAGACAATGAATCCACATTACTGGCTTCAGCATGAATGGGTCTGTTCAGCCGGGGTAGTATTTTTATTTACGTGGGGAAATCCGTTATGGATACGTGGCCGGTAGAGAGAGTGGGTTATGTCCGACTCGCACGGAGTAAACACCACGGTGTACCGTCCGCCGCATTGTAGGGGAAGTCGGGGATCGAACCTGCTGTCAGCCTGAAAAACGGCCCGTACGGCAGACTGGTGAATGAACGCCAGGCTTCGCCCTAATGTAAAGAGACTACTGGGTACACGATCAGTAGCCTCCCCTCGTCAGCCTCACTCATGCAATGAGGAAATGGGCCCCGCCCCATTCCCTCAGGTTCGGCGACGGTATCGCGAGCAGACGAGCATTACGCCTCGCCCTTCTCACTGTTCTTCTTTGGCGTAGAGGACCACTTCGCGGATCTACCTCCCGGGCCCTCCTCGCCGTCTCCTTCTGCGAGACGACGACCTTGCAGAGGCTACAGCATGCGGCGGTGGGCTGCCTGCGCGCTATCCGGTGCAAGTACCAGCAGAGGCATCCGTGCCCGGTCAGCACCTGCATCAGACGGTACGTCAGGGAGCCCCAGCTCCTGTTCACTCAGGCCGACAAGACCGGGCGGACGGCGTCGATGGTAAATCTTCCGTAACGCGCGTCCGCCTCGGGTAGTACAACCCTCTCACAGAAAACTGACGTGAAGTAACAGTGCTTGCATTGTTACGTTTTGTTCGTTTTTTTTCACGATCTGACTACGCTATTGACCTAGCAAGGTCTTAACAGCTTCACCGGCCTAAATTTCGTTCGATCAGTGAGAGAGCCGGAGGCCCACCTCCCCTTTCTTATTTCTCTCTCACCCCCTCCCCCACCAACAACACAAGCTCCCAACGCACTTGCGACTCTTATATTTTTACTACACAACTAAATATTTGCAGGTTGTTCCTACCCGTAAGAAATGTAGTAAAGGAAGATTCACCTCGCGTATGTATTGTCAGAGTGTCACAGTTACCTAAATCGCCATACGTTTTGGTTGACTTGTTGAAGGTATCTTTCATGATTGTGGAAATAATGATTCTTGAAGACGACAATTTTAGGGTCGCGGGTATAGTAAGTTGATTTATATTTATTCTTAACAATACTTGTTACTGTTATGGAATTTTTTGGTTTCGATTTAAATCTCCATAGGATCTCATTTCGGATACGGATAACAGAGGCTTTCGTGAGTTAACGGAATGGAATCCATTCATAGCAAGAAAGTCCATGATGTGTTCTGAAAGTGCACTCGCAGTCCGTATAAAAAGCTTAAATGTAATTAACGCGCCGAGAGGTATTAACGCTGCCATTACAATTTTTCGAATGTTTTTGACAACGAAACTGAAGAAAAGGGTAAGTGTTTACTACTCCCAATTATGTACTGTATTTATATATACCACCTGCCCGCTTCAGCTAGGTATTCTAAGGAAGAAAGTAACACATAATCTTCCATTTGTACTACTACCGGGTAATTGAATAATATGGCAATAATAAGATGACGTCAGTCAGTCAATACTTTGAAGTTTCCTTTACTATCTTTGTGCCACTCACTCATCTTTCATATGGCGGCTTTTGTACCTAAATTTTTCACTTTTCGCTGCGATTTTTCAGACATTTCCTTTCATAAAATCTCTGACAATTATAAGTACAATAAAATAATAACCAAATATAGAAGACCGATTTGTAAGAAGTAACTGTTCCCATAAAAGAATAAATGTGCCCTATAACGATCGTCGTTTGTTTTAATCGTACTTATTTACAAAATCAATGTCAATATACGTTTAATACATGTTTTGTTTTCCAGATACAAGTATTTGGTCACAATTATGAAGGTTTATATGAGACCGTACATGATATTGTGTTACCTGCAGAATACGAAGGTAGTGATGGGAGTATTAAAGATTTAATAGGTGAATGAGTTTTTACTAAATTTCAGTACAACTGAAAACACTTCAACATCATCCACTCATTATAATCACAAATTATAATTATACTAGCTGGTACCCGCGGCTTCGCACGCGTTTTTTTTAATATATTAAATAAATTTAAAATTGTGATTACACATCTAGTGTAAATTACAATAATACTATTTCAAAAATATTTGTATCACACGCACATCATCTACTGTAACAGGTAACGTGTACATTATGTATGTGAATACTAATAGTGTATCGAATGGGATGGAATTATGATCAGCCACATAACTGGAATTTTAAACTATATATCACCCTCAGTGCTCACACTATATAAGAAAATAATGAAAATATGAAGCTACACATTATCGAACAATCATTACATTAACATGTATAATAACATGTATAAAACAAAGTCCCCCGCCGCGTCTGTCTGTCTGTCTGTCTGTTCGCGATAAACTCAAAAACTACGAAACGGATCTTCCTATGCTTTTCACCAGTGGATAAAGCAATTCATGAGGAACGTTTTAGTATATAAATTTGTCAAGGTTTTATATAGATTGGTTGAAATATAACGATAATTATGGGAAAAGTCGGAAAAAGTCAAACCGCTTGGGAATTTTCATAGAAAACGCTGCATAATCCTTTTGAGATATAACAATGTATGTTAGGTAAATGTAATAAGGTTTACTTTTGTTTGTATAATTTAAAATAAAAGAAAGTGACGTCCATTACAAAATGTATTGACGACTTTATTTAATGACAATGACATGACACATTTTATTTTTCTTTTTGTTTTTAGCCAGGTTTAAATAATGACACAACAGAGACAATGTAGATCTACAAAAAAGTCTGTGAGGGCATATATCTATTTTTTAAGGATAGCCCACTATACTCATTATATGTTCTAAAAAGGGGTGACATAAAATTCTAAGGCTTTTAGACGTATATAGTATTAATAATTATGAATTTAAATAGGTTTCATGCACATTCTTATCTTCCGTGTTAGTGTTCGAATTCCTCCAAAATAGCTAGGCCGATTTTTTGGAATTTTTAAGGTGTATTTGATAGGTATGACTATGTTCGTAAAGTAGATTTTATGCCTCTAGGTGATTACGGTGTCCCTATCCAGATTTCTTATTATGCGATTTTTTTTCTTATTTGCCATCAAACATATATATGATCCTAAATTTACATCATCCTGACCTTACTTTTCCAGTAGTCGATTTTAGTACTTTTTTAATTAACAATATCCAAATGATTCAACGATCATTCGTACTTCAAACAAAACGACATTATTGATGTTACTTCATAATAGAGGGCGCTAGGTTCGTTTTAACCACATTTCTTCCCTACATACGTGAATCATTTACTATTTTTTTTCTCGATTTGACTACGTTATTGACCCAGCATAGTTTTAACAGCTTCACCGGACTACAAATTTACTAAACCAACTAGGTTTATTTTGCATTTGCTGGGTATCACAACGCAGTGCGTACAAAATTTTGTACGGCTGATTTTAAATTACAAGAAATTAGTTGTTACCCGTTGCTTCGCCCACATGAATTGAGTGAAACTGTTGTTTGATCTATTCGGCAGGCATTTTCTTATAGTTACTCAACTCTTAATGTGAAAAAATCTATCACAAATTATATACAAAAACCTACATCATGAATCACTTTATCTATTTTTGAAAAACGCATAATATTCCGTTCATTACATTTAGAGTTTATCGCAAACAGACAAACGGACAGACAGACACGTTAGGGGCTTTATTTTTCTAATAAGTAATGATAATAATAAAGGTCTATATACGTATAATATATCGGTGATTAGACCAATGCTGTACATCTACACAGTATAAAACAATCCCCTACCACGTCTGTTTGTCTGTTCGCGATAAACTCAAAAACTACTGAATGGATCTTCTTGCGGTTATCAGTGAATAAAGCCATTTGCAAGCAGCCTTTTGGTATATAATAAGTCAAGGTTTTATATAAATGATGGAAATGTCGGAAAAAGTCAAGTCGCAAAAGAAGTTTTAATCGAAAACCCTTTGCGATATAACAGAACTGATGCCCAGGACACTCATTATGTCTTCTAAAATAATTGTGACGTACAATAGGATAATTCGAAAGTTATTTATATTTTAATGCTTATTAACTGAAATACGTTACTTACATTAATAATTTCAGGCAGTTTCTAAAAATATTCCACAATGTTGCATTTTGTTTTTATTTGTTGTATTTAGGCAGGTAGATAGGTACTAAAATAGTTATTAATACTGAACTTTTTATATATTTTATTTCGTGTTAGAATTCAGTACATTTGATTAGTTTGAGTGTATGAAATTATTTGCCTTAATGAATGAAAGAGTTTTTGTTGTTATTGAAACTTTTGACACCTCATTTCGATATTATTTTGGCATGTTTCAATTACATATAATAAGCATTAAGCCTCTCAGCTTACGAATTAGCTACATTAGGTCAAAATGATTTCCGCTAAGTTTCTGTTTTTACTTCGCGACATTCGGCAGTAACAGTCATGTAGCCGTATGCTCACAATAATATATTTATTTATATGACAATGTGACACATTGTATATATCGTTTTTATCTACACTAATAATATAAAGAGGTAATGGATATTCTTTTTTATCTTCCACCAACACATCTGAAGTAGTGACTATAATAGAAGCTATAAAATATCTACTATCACATAAATGACATCAAACTATCCTGTTGACATATTCTCTACATTGCTTACAAAATATTCAGCATAGTCCGACTTTTTCTAAAGTTCACAGTTATAATTATTTAATTTCATTTGTATCAATGACTTTGTTAAGGAATTTGTGTCGTTCTGGCATGGATACCAGGACATAATGAGATCTCGGGTACTGATGCTGTTGATCTTCTTGCTAAAGAAGCTATACAGACGATATTTAGATCACTATAAAACTTATGTTCAGGATTTCTCTAAATAAGACTGATCTGCATGCAACATGGAACTCAAACTGGAATGTATATAAACAAATTACTGGCATCTCATATGCTTCCATTCAGGATAAAATACCGGGTATGCTATGGCTTTATAAGATTTGTGAGTGTTGCAAGTTTGAGAAGTCTTCTATATATAGGCTAAGGATTTATCAGTAGAGGTGTGCTCTCCAGGCCATCTCAGAGCCAGGGACAACTCAGTATGTGAATTTGGGTTTGATGAAGGCACTCTAGAGCAAATTTCTTTCAATGGCTCTAATTTAGTGTATTGTATGATATTATACCTAACTGTATAGTACGTTTGTCTAATTTTAATGAAGGTATATTTTCTTTTTTTGTCTACCTAATTGTATATGTTTTACCAAAATTAAACTTTAACATAACACAATAAGTAACAGTAATTATTATGTAAATGTATGTTTATTTAAGACATAATAGCTGTAAGTGTTGTGTTTGTCTTAGTGTATTTCAGTTGCCTAATCGGGATACCTAAACCAAATGATATAGTTCGTATCTATAAAACTCCCTTATTAAAAAGGTGTAGTTGAAGTTTATAGATTCCATGTATACCTTACAAATTTTTATTGAAACAAATAGTTCAATCAAACTGAAAATTTTATGGAGGTAAATTTTACTTTACACGGTATTTTAATTGATGGAGTTGGTTAGAAGATAATGGTAAATAAAAACTATATGCGGTAAAATTATTGCGTAGGTGAGAACCAGAGGAGCAATCCAGGGGATACCGGGAAGACATCTTTTGTCAATATATATATAAGATAGTCTTGATTCACAATTGGACCTGGTAGGTATCGCTATAGTCGGGGTCTAGGTTCTTTAAGGTTTTTTGCTTCTGAAAATAAAATTGGAACCGGTAATAACCGACTTGGCGCAGACGAAGGTGCGCGAGTCAGCTAGTATTAAATAGCACATACAAAACAGCTAATTAGTTACTTATTTGCCCGTAAAATTCCCGTTCAAATATTACTTGTAGTCCGATGAAGCTGTTAAGCGTAGTCATTTCTAAGAAAAAAACACATTCAAATAGGTCCAGTCGTTTCGGAGATTACCCGGAACAAATAAAAAAACAGACATATCCACAGAGTTAAAAAAAATGTTGATGTTTGTAGCATCACAGATTGTATTCACCAAAAATTTTACTTTTATAATACGTAATATATCACAAATAAAAATTGCCAACAAAACTAATGTAGAATAGAGTTTTTTAAGAGTGTTTGGCGGGATTTCAGTCTGTCATGTAGTGGATTTTATATTTTTTTCATAATATTGTGTTACATGATTCTATATCGTGTAGAAATTGGTTGCGTATTATATAATATCGTTCGTTTATTTTGCATAAGTGAAATGAATGAAAAATAAAACCACGAAGCATTAATTCTATGGTCTTGAAGATTAAGAAGATAAAAAATTACGTTATATTATGTAGAGGATTCGGCGCTTATACCTTTACATTAACTTGGACATAGAAGAAAGCTAATTATATTAACAACTTCAGAATTGGCTGTATGGATTAATTCCTTCGACTGTCTTATTGGACGAATATTATTACTACTAAACTTTCTGAATAACAACACAAAATAAACTTAAGAAATGTTTGTGATATAAACGTAACACGTATAATAAAAAATCGAAAACAAAACTAACGTAGAATAAACTTTTTTAATAGGAATACAAAATAAACCATGAAAATATTTTTGATAGAATGTTATCGCGTTACCATGGCAACGCATATAATACTGACATTAACACGCAGCGGAAGCTTCCAAAATAGCCCGATTTTGAGACATTCTTCATTAGTGCTCAGCTCCTTTTGGTTTTAACGTGATGATATGTAGCCTAGAGCCATCCTCGATAAATGAGCTATCTAACACTAAAACAAACTTTTAAATCGTATCTGTAGTTCTTGAGATTATCGCGTTCAACCAAACAAACAAACAAACTCTTCAGCTTTATATATTAGTATAGATGAGCCCTAGGTTGATTTTTAAGAACAAGATCTCATATTGGCGGATGATGTTTTTATATTATATCTAGTCAATTTATTTAAATTATAATTTTTTATTTTCTTTTATTCTGGAAAAGGGGATATGCAGGCCTTAATCCTGTATCACTGCGACCATTACTGATCTATTGTGATGAGTAACTTTTTTGTAATTTTACATTAGTTTGTTATTGTTTACCTTTTTCAAGTTTTTTAATAAATACGGTTTTTTTTTTAATTTATACTGCCAACAGATTATTGACCAGTGCATCATCAGGTCTGGTCTACGTTTGTATGTATAGAGCTTAAAATTTTGTTTTCTTTTTCTTTTTCGAACTGATTACGCTATTGTCCTTGCAAGGCCTTTACAGCTTCCCGGACGACTTAAAAATTTTATGGTTTTGGACAGTCTAAAGGTTAATTTCTGCGAACGATAAACAGTATGATACTAGTTGTTTGGGGTAATTTGTACTTATCTGTACATATCACAAGAATGTAAATTAAGGAGTCTGTATTTTTTAGATTTTCCTAAAAAAATTGCTGCAAGTGCCTATAGGAATAAGTAATAAAATACATTTCATTCATTTTTAGAAACGTCTGAGTGTCTCTCTCTTTTTAGGAACACGCAATACTGCTAAAAGTACTGGGTTTACAATAAAACTTCATGAAGAAGTTATAAAGCATATCCTCGAAAGTAACCTAGTCTTTGATAGTCCGGTGAAGCTGTGAAGGCCCTAAATAAGGGCAATAGCGTAGTCAGTACGAGAAAAAAAAACCTAGTCTTTGTTTCATTAAAATCGGTCCGTTCTATCAAAGTTATTGTACTTAATATTAATGATGACGCAGACGCATAGATAAGCAAATGGATTAAATACATTCACATGATATTATTAGGCACTGTTTTGGACATATTAAGTTCCACGTGGACGAAGTCGCGTCCACAGCTAGTCTTTATTAATAACATAAATACGAATGTGAATTTGTTTATTACGCTTTCACGCCGTCACTATTTAACTGATCATCTTGAATTTACATATCTACACGTTGGCAGGGCCACAGAAAAAGAAAGCACATAGGTTATCATGAACCCAGAAAGAAAGTACTGTGGTCGCGAAGTGTACTGTCAAATATATAATAATGCGAGCGAAGTTGCGAGCAAAAGCAAGTTCAATATATTGATTTCATTGTCTTTATTATTAATAATAATGTTTGCTTTTACAGATTATTGGAAAGTTAAAGTCGAAAGCTGTCGTGACTAGTTTTTACGACAGGAGAATTAAAATGCAGGGGAATATACAGATTTATGGTGTGTAATTATGGACTAAAATCAAGTTCGAAAGTCTTAAACTTCATCCTGTAACATAAGGCTTAATACATGTTTTTGTAAAGGCTGATCAATATAAATATTTGCGGATCACTTGAAAGAGTGTCAATACTTGTAAATTTACCAGAATAAAGTGAATATACTTATAGTCTACTGTTTTATTAAGTTTGTACTACAGAATATAAATCTGTTGTTAAGATATGGTACCGCTCAGGAACTAGTTGTTGCCATATTATAGACAAAGAGGTAGGATACGTAAGGAGGTTTATTGAAGTGAAGACTTCTTTAGGCATGTTTAGCAGTATTTTTGTTTTTTTTTTTTTTAATATCATAGGAGGCAAACGAATATACGAGTCACCTGATGTTATGGGTAAGTGATCACTACCGTCCATAGACACTTTTCACACGATTTCAATAAAAAATTCTGAAATTTAAATATTTTCGTTAACTGTAATGCATATGAAAATTGAAATTAGAACAGACTTATTTTATACTAGCTGACCCGTGCAACTTCGTCTGCACCAAATTGGTTATCACTGGTTTCCATTGTATTTTTAAGCGCGAAAAAATTGAATAAAACTGATACCCGATTACAGCCACAACTACCGTTTCCACTTGTGAATCCAAACTATCCACGGATTCACTGAAACATATACCCAGATTACATGTAATTTTTTTTTAAATAAGCCTAGTACCCGTTCGTAGCACCATCAAACACTCCGTTGTGTGTAGTCCAGTGAAGCTGTTAAGATAGCTAAGATAGCTGTTAGATATAAATAAGTACAAATTTCATCTTTCACACAAATTCAGTTATTAACTCAATATTTAGACCGATTTATTGCTATAAAAATAATATGTGTATAGAATATAGCTATAGGTATAATTTAGTGCAGTACTACTGGCTGCACGATAAAGATAGCGATAATTGTGGCAGCGTATGTTATCGACGCATTTTTTTTTTCGAAATGTATACGCTGTTGACCTGGAAAGGTCTTTGCAGCTTCATCGAACTATTGAGGCGAGCGCTGAAAGCACTCAACCGACTTGGGATGTTTGGGCGACTAACTCAAGTGTGCACGGCACACCTCGGCTCGGGCTGTTGCCTGTTTTGTGCAAAAATCGCGACCTATCTGAGCTAACCTAATCTAATCTATCTAGATATACGTATATAAGTTATTGAAACGTGCATGTGTACCGGGCATGTGTGCCTCAACAACTCCTGTATGTATATTGTATCGGAGAAAATTCTCTTAACTATATAAGATAGGATAGGATGGAGAAAAATAAGGGTAGAACTCTTTGTCGTCTATTTCTCTGAAAAAGAAAAACAGCGTGTAAGCGTGTAGGCGTGCACGTGTGTATAGGTGATGTGTGTGATGTTGTAGCATTGATGTAAAGTTTTGTGGCACTGTATCGCGTGAGCAGAGTACTCAAGAGCTTCCCGCCGAGGGAACGGACTTAGGTTTCAGTCGTTGCCGAGCGGGGCCTAATCTGGTGTGCGGGAGCGAAATTTATCCCCAGACCACGGCGGCGTGATCTGTGGTTATGCGGGCGTGGACGTGAACACGCTTTGTTTGAAGAGATAGGCTGGTACTGATCTTTCGCTGACGTGATTGAATCAGGAGGGTCGGTAAAATGTGTTGCGGTCGTCTTCTATACTGCGCAGCGTTGGGTACGGGTTCATAGTTCGCGGCGGATACCACTAAAGGGCTGGGATGATTCGCGGCTTATTCGAAATAACTACGTGTGAGTGATTTTATATACGCCCAGACAGAAGGCATCTCCAGGTCCCCGTGGAGATCCTTATTCCGGACGTATCATGGGGCACCGGTGATTTTACGTAGGGCTCGGTTCTGGAGAACCTGCAACTTTTGAATACGATTTTGCGCATGTGCAAAGACCGAACAACTTTACGTCATAATCGGACGGATGCACGTTTTATTTAAAGTGAGTTTATGTCTGGGGGATATTTTACTCTTATGACAAAGCAAACGATAGAGATGACCCAAGACCATAACGTCTTTGTTTCGCACTCTATATGTGTGTGAATCGAAATTTAAGTGTTTATCTAAAGTGACGTCGCGATATTTCACCTCGCCGGCCCAAGGTATTTCGGTTTCGTATAGCCTGATAATCGACGCATATATTTAAGATGGCGTCAATCCCAAATCATACATTTACGTTTATTGTTGTTTCATTGTATATGGTGAAATCTTAATATCAATAATGTTTAATAAAATGAAATTTGTTCTTTGCCAAAAAAAAATAATTGGTTTGAAATTTATCATTTTTATTTATCAAATATATCAGCGGGTATATATATGATTGTCTATAGAAAAATATGCCTGACTGTGATAAATTCATGCTTTTAATTGTGTTTAAAAGTTACTGAAAAAAATGTTCCTAAACCTATTCATAAATCAAAATTAATTAAATCAAAATGCGCATTAAAAATACAACGTTAACCGGCTACCAAGTGTCCTTTCGGGCTAATACCAACCTCTCACAGAAAACCGACGTGAAATAACAGTGCTTGCATCGTAGTGTTTCGTTTGGTCAGTAAGAGCGCCGGAAGCTCACCTCTCTTCTCCTTTTCTCCTTAGCCTTCCCTTACCCTCCTCCAATATATAGGTTGGCAACGCATTTACGACACCCCGGTGTTGCTAGTGTCTATAAAGGGTGGTGGTCACTTAACATCACGTGACCCACCTGTTCGTTTGTCTCCTATGATACAAAAAATATATATTGATATATTAAAGAACCAGGTATTCTAAAATTCTTGTTCTTTCAACGTTGCCGGCTCTTGTACTAAGGTGTCGCAAAAAAGTCTAGTTACGTTAACTACAAATTTTTGTTTTTCGTTATCCTGGAGAACCCCTTGCGTTTTATGAGACAAAAAGTATCCTGGATGTAGCCTTGTAATATCAGTTATCACTGTGTTAAATTTCGTTAAAAATGGCTTAGTACTTTCAGAGTAATACGGGCTTAGATTCTAGACTTTAATCCTAAATCCTGGAGAACTCTTTGCGTTTTATGGGATAAAAAGTACATTTGATGTAATCTCGTTATATTAGGTATCACTATGTCAAGTTTCGTCAAGATTGGTTCAGTACTTTCAGAGTGATACGTGTGCATAGGGACAGACAGACAGACAGACAGACAGAAAGACAGACAGACAGACAGACAGACAGACAAAAATTGTAAAAAGATTATTTTTGGCTTCTATATCGATAACATAGTCTACCCTGATTAACATTTTCAAAAAATATTTAATGTACAGATTTCGACTTGTTACAGTTTTATTATAGTACTAGCTGACCCGTGCAACTTCGTCTGCACCAAATTGGTTATCACTGGTTTCAATTGTGTTTTTAAAAGCGATAAAATTGAATAAAACTGACACCCGATTGCAGCCACAACTACCGTTTCCAATTGTGAATCCTAACTATCCCCGGTCTCACTCAAACATATACCCAGATTATATGTGATTTTTTATGTAAAACATCTATAGGCGCACCCTAAACTTAAATCGGCCATAGCGACGTTCGTGGTGATTACACACAAGCTTCGCACTATTAACGACCCTATCAGTAAAGCATAAGATTCAAATTTTTTTTCTAAACTATTATAATAAAGAGGAATCGTAGTATTTTTGTATGTTAATTACGAATAAACTCAAACTACTGGACGGATTTCGATAAATCGTTTACCATTAGAATGCTACATTATCCCTTAGTAACATACCGGATTAGGCCTCCCACGGCAGTGGCTGAAGCCTAGGTTCGATCCCTCGGTAGGCCCTTGAGAGCGTTGCTTGCACAATACGGTGACACACAAATATACATCACTGCTACAACACTACACGATCACCCCCACACACGTGCACGCTACACGCTTACACATGAAAGTGGAAGGGTTTACTTATTCCCCTTATCGAACTGAAAAACTCTCAATTTTCCAATAATATATATATGGAGGAGTTGTTGAGGCGTGTATGCTTGGTACACATATACGTTTCAACAACTCATACATATATAAATAGTTAGCTAGGTTAGCTAAGATAGGTCGCGATTTTGTATGCAACAGGCAACAGCCAAGCCGAGGTGTGCCGTGCACCCTTGAGCTG
>JACEII010000371.1:36355-57480 GCA_014332785.1 Antheraea mylitta | reverse complement strand
TTTAATGTACAGATTTCGACTTGTTACAGTTTTATTATAGTATAGATGATTGTAAATTTCGTTTAAAGGGCATTTTAATAAAATTAGACGCGTCAAACAAGAAAGTGCAAGATACAATATTAATGCGAAGTGGCGAAGTATCTATTAAACATAGTCAGATGTATCTATCTCCTTTTGACGTGTTGGTTAGCTCTCAATTTGCACCACCTTATAAGTACATTGGTACTCTTTACGCCTATTGTTTTAAAACATAACATATATGAATTTATATCGATCTATATTAATATTAAACTGTCATCCACAAAATCATTACTGTGTTATCTACAAATACTAATACATCCCGGTTTTGGCTCCTTGTGATGAAACGTTTCCTGTTAGTGTTGTCCTGGTTTAATTGTAGTAAATTTGACGTAATTCCCTCTAAGTGTTCTATTACATCATATTCTGTAGCACAATCCCGTTTTTGTTTTTGTGGCATATTTGGAAATACACTGGTAGTTGGTGTTACTTTTAATTTTCTTATCTTCGGTGCAACATTGCTTATTACATCTGCAAAATAAGTATTCAGTTTATCATTTGTAGCATAAAATCAACAGTGATTAATGTAATACAGGAATCAATTCCTGTACTGTATTTGTCCTCAGTAATGCCTCATTCTTCAATGAAATCTTGTAAACTAGACACAGAACATATACAAAAGAAAGTTTTTAGTAATAGTAATAAGAAAATAATCCACAATAATAATCAATTGCATGGGAGTGCTGATGTCGCAACTGTAAAAAAAACATTGGTTTTTAGTGATGGAATAGGTAAGGGTATGGGGTTGATGTTGTCACATTGTCTTAATGATAACATTATTAATTATTGTATGCAAGGTGCTTCTTTTAATGAAATAGTAGGAAAAATTTTGAACACACACTTTGACAAAAACTGTAAGATTGTAATATTAATAAGGGATTGACTGCTGCTCACGTCCGTAGGCTTTACCCTTGAGACCCTACACGTGACCCGCAGGTGGAGCTAAACGAGCAGCTTTGCAGGTGGGAGGCTTCGGCTGCGGCTTGTTACCAGCCTCCGAACTCAATTACACCGCCAAACGATTCGTCGTGTTCCGGTGTGCAGTTCGGGGAAGCCTGTCTTATTGGGCGAATGTTTGATGATATTCTTTATGGCGATGGTCGAATCGAATACGGCGTACTTCTTATGCAGAGCCGGGATATCTCATGCGGAGGCTAGCGGGATCCAAAGCACGGTGCACCGCTGGCCGACTGCAGTTTGTAGGGGGCCCAAATAGTAAGTTAGCCACTTATGAAAAGCTGCACCCCCGCCTCGCGAAAAACCCCGAAATGCTCCGTCGTGCCGGTTGGCGACCGGATGGGAGGACCCGACGGCCATCTAAGGGGGGTTCGGGCATCCCCGCAGTTTTTGGTGAATATCCCATCAGCTATGCCTTTGTGGCGCTGTGTGGCAAGACGCGCTATATCTCATCCTCAACATATTCTCCCTTACTCTACTCACAAATAATGTGAAAAAGTTCAAAAGAAAGAAAATGGTTAAACACTTCCTCCCATTAAAAGAGCACTTCACGAATGTTCGAGGTTTGCACTCTAAACTTAATTCAGTTCACTTTCATCTGCTGATAAGCTCTTGTTTTTACGCGTTTCGATCACCGTGACGGCGCCGCTTAACATCGCTTCTATTCAATCTCTATAACTCTGCATTTTTTGCGTCCACTCCCGCGATCCTCGACGCTATGTGGTTTTTTTTTTCGAAATGACTACGCTATTGACCCAGCAAGGTCTTAACAGCTTCACCGGACTACTAAAATGAGCGCTTAAGGCACTCAGCCGATTTTATTTTGGCAACCAGCCCAAGGGTGCACGGCACACCTCGGCTTGGCTGTTGCTTGTTGCATGCAAAATCACGACCTATCTTAGCTAACCTAGCTAACTATTAATATATGTATGAGTTGTTGAAACATATATGTGTACCAAGCATACACGCCTCAACAACTCCTCCATATATTTATTATCGGAAAAATGAGAGTTTTTCAGTTCGATAAGGGAAAAAAAAATAAACCCTTCCACTTTTATGTGTAAGCCTGTAGGCGTGCACGTGTCTGGGGGTGATCGTGTAGTGTTGTAGCGGTGATGTATATTTGTGTGTCACCGTATCGCGCAAGCAACGCTGTCAAGAGCTCCCTACTGAGGGATCAAACCTAAGCTTGAGCCGCTGCCGTGGGAGGTTTAATCGGGTGTGCGGGAGCGAAATTAACCCCCAGACCACGGCGGCGTGATCTGTGGTTACGCGGGCGTGGGCGTGAACATGCTCTGTTTCGAGAGGCAGGCTGGTACTGATCGTTCGCTGACGTGATTGAATCAGGAGGGTCGATAAAAGACGCTATGTGGCCATGAACGCACATACATCGCGTTTCCTCCGATAACGACTCGAGCCTAGGTCCGTCTCTCAGTAGAGCTCTCGAGCTTGTCACGTGATACAGTGACTCAGATCTCTCTAGCTCTACACATAACTGATACATACGTGCACACAATAGTTACACCGTTACTGAGTTATCGATCGATCAAAGTTCAACCACTGGACGATCACTTGTATCAGTAAAACGATAGAGGTCTGCGGTTATACGAGCATCACGCAAATACTATTCGACAGATTTTAATCACTTTTATCGTTATTTCATATAATGGTATTGCATGGTATAAGCACTACGCATTTGACAGGAGGAGTTAAGCAAGGACGCAGGAGTGAAACAGTTAGGTTTATAGTAAGATAACTTTGTTTAGAAAGAAATCTTGTAAGTAGAGATTATTTTAACTTTCAATTTCTTATGTGTTTCCTTTATATTTATACATAACATAATATTTTAAGATAATAATCAAAACAGCTGGAGTACCAGATATCAGTCAAAAAAAAAAAAGTACAAGTAACATTATGTGACTCATTAACCTATACAGGCATGTATAGCTTCACTTAGTTAGACTGGCGGTGTTGTATATAGGCAATGTAGTTAGACTAGAGTGCACAGCGGACGTTGTGCCACCCTAATAATTATAAAAAACCGTGTATGTAATTACCCAAACCTTCTTCATGAATCACTTTATCTAGTGGTAAAAACTGCGTAAATATCATATCAGTAGTTTTTGAGTTGATAGTGAACAGACAGACAGCCAGACGTGACAAAGGATTTTGTTTTATAATATATTATGATAGCGCTAATAAACGTAGTACTTAGTTATTAAAAGTAACAGTGTAAACTTTATTTTTCTACAAGTACTAAATAAAAAGAGAGGGAAATAGAGCTCCACAGTATGGCTATCCTGCTCTACATAGAACGTCGTTCCGGAACTGAACACAGCATCGGCCGGATGATTGTGTAGAATGATCCCGTGCAATCACGTAGTTGAAATCGATGTGCACGGTGTAATAGTGAGTTGTGATTTCGAATTGAAACTGGGAGCACTCTTTGCTACTACGTACAATGTAGAGACTTTTATTTATTTTATGCAGGGTGCATAGAGATTCAGAAAATCGTTCTCGGATCTCGGATCGGTATAGTTTAACATATGTAGTTGTGAGTCCGTCGAAGTTATTTCACAGCTTATTATTAGTTATCAGAATTACAGATACTCCCTTTAGGCATGTTTATGTGGTAGCCAATAAAGTCAGTTAATACAAAAAGTAATTGCTCAATTTTTAAGTAAAGAATAACTTGCTTATCACCTCTTTCCATGTGACGCTTCGGTACTGTTTGAGACATTCATATTTTTGTAATATGAGTTAATTTGGATGCTTTCATGAAACACCAACTGCCTAGGAGCAAACTCTACTAGGGGCATATTCCTCAAAGTTTGAGCATTCATTCGCGATGTTCTCCATCATCGTGAGTTGAAACAGTTATTATTTAAATTTAACATCGTTTAGTATAGTATTTTATTATGTACAGAGACTAGATATATGTTATAATGGAGTCTCACAAAAACACTTTAAACTTCGCAACGATACTCATTGGAATAACCATTTAACCAAAATGTCTTACCAACTTCAGATACGGAATCGTAGTTAGATGGTATATTAGCAGCTCCTGTAGCTGCAAATACCTGTAACAGAGAGAAAGATATTTATTCTCATTTGTACTCATCAAAGGTAACTTAAATATTGGTATTTTTAATTTCATTTTTTTTTATTAAAGAGTCGGTCATTGGGGCGCTGTATCCAGCAAGGTGATTGATTCTTTAATGGCTTGTAACTATGGTTTCAGGTGTCTATTTCTTTCCATCCATAAGGTGAGGTTGCGGTCTAGTTTAGGATCCATGTCCACGAGCTATCCATCTAATTTTTTGATGTAATTACTCAGGTGCTCGCTGAGTCGGGCGCTTGAGGGCTCCGGTTGCTGGAACTCCTGGGCCTCCGCTGGAAAAATGTTCGTGCTTTTGCACAGGGGAGTTCTTCTACCACTTCTGGGTATGGGGTCATTGGCGGGGGCCATCAGGCTCACCGCTGCTGATTCCTCAATCGTATAATGAGGCGGGGGGTAGGCAACCGTCTTGCGCCCGGAATCAACTATACGGGCGACGGTGCTGGCCTGGTGGCTGTGTGCCTCGCGTCGTATAAAGGGCATAGTTTTACGTTATTTGAAGGGTGAGGGCCCTCGAAGTTAACGCAGGTTGCCGGCTCACTTGTCGGGCGTTCACATTGATGTGCGGGGTGTGGCTTCCCGCATCTTGCACAGGCGATCATACGATAGCATTGTTGGGAGGAGTGCCGGAATTGCTGGTAGTCATGACATTGCGCCGGCCCTCTCTTCCCACGCCACCTTTCGACTCTGATCTTAATCAGGAGAAGCTCGTCAAGGTTGTACATGGCTTCTGTTAGGCCTGGCGTTCTCTTGAGTGCATAGTGGAAGATGCACCCTTATCTTCCTTGTCTTCCGTTGATTGCTCTGGCAAGGAGCGGTTGGACTCATTCTCTTGAAGGGACGCTACGACCTCTTCAGAGGGAGTATTTAAGGGGAGGCCGCGAATTGGGACCTTGAGGCTGCGTTTTGTTAGGATGGCATTTTCTGTGTGTCCTTTTTAAAAAAAAGGCAAAGTTCACTGACGCACAACTTTTATTGAATGGTTAACACAAGGTATGGTGTCTCGGCGCGAGACTTTACAATGCGACTGATTCCGGACGACTGAGTAATACAACTGTTTTTTAAATGTCATTTACAATGGCTTATATATTATTTTGAATAAAACTTGCTGAGCATTTCTCAATATTAATATAATATCATAACATCTCCCCCCTTTCGACGGAGATTATCCTTTTAAAATAAGCGAAGGATGAAGACAGAATATTAACCGCACTCGGCTAACTCAAAATTTTACAAACACAAGTTGAAATATTTCACGTGGCATTTACAAACATTCAAAGCAAGCAATTAATAAAATATGAATAAATCAAAATAACATATCATAAAATCATAAAATTAACATATCATAATTAAACACTTTAATAAAAAATAATAATAATACTCATAATAAAACATCTCAATCATTATTTAAATTGATAAACATTAACAACCATAGTTAAAATATAATATTCTTAATCATTAAATTCTGTTTAATAGAAATTTATAAATCATATTAATAACCTTGATTAAATTAATGATTTTTTATGTTTCTTGTTGATTTCTTGTCACATTCAATCGACTCGTCAGAGATATCTGTTAATTCAATTGATGTATTAACTTTATTATCTGATTTACACAATGATCTCTTATTATAACATTGATTGTATATTTGTATACAACAAGACGTATTTTTACAACAATTACGTAACCATTTGTTATAAACTTTGTATATAATATAGATAAAAATTACTGAGATTATGATATACGTAATTACAGAACAATAGGTTCCGTATTTTACAACATGTGGTTGATTCTCAAAATCATTGATCTGATTTTCAACGTTATCTAGCTTATGACTAGCTAACTTTAAAGATTCTAAGTCAATATTTGTCAGAGTAATTGGAGAAATATGATATGATGTTGAATTAAATACTTTATACTTGCAACAATCATCATCAATAATATTAAAATCAATAGACAATTGACTCGGTAAAACACTTGTATAAGAAACAGATGCATAAAACTGTAAAGTTTGAAAATATGCAATGCAATCATTCTTTAAAGATAAAATTCCAGTGCCTTGTATAGTATAATCATTAATATCATTTTTACATTTCAATGTTAATCTATTAGGTTTTGATTGCACATAAATGTATCTTCCATCATTTAATTTTTGCCATATATTTATATGACCATAAACTATTTTAAAATCACAAATTTCGGAAAGTGTTAATGTTACTTCTCTTAAAAGTGTAGTCTCACACGAGGGATTATTAATTGACGACAAAATTGTTGGTGTGGGACATATTATATACTTATAGTCAACGTTTTTACAATCATTTATATCATCTAATAATGAATAGTTTAGTCTGTCGTCTGTTACAGCCACATATAATTTAGAAGGATGAATGAGAAAATACGTTTGTATGTTTCCTTCTCGTGGTGTAGGTAGAGGTAAGCTTTTATAAACATTAAATTTTATAGAATTAATAAGTTGAATTTTAATTACAAATACTAACTTATTATTATAAAAATATAAAGTCAACTTAGATAAATCAATAATATGGTGTATGTTCTGTAACGTTAATGTTACTGGAAACTCCAAATTTCTTTTGTCTTGTTTACTGTTAACAAGTTCTTTATATAAATTAGTAGGAGTTAGAACATAAGGGTGCAAAATATTAGACTTCGCAAATAAGATAGAATTGAGAATTGTAGCCAAAATATTGGAGATTGATAACAATGAGCTTTCAATAACATTAAAAATTGAACTTATTCTTTGAACATTAGTAAAACTTGAGCTTAACTTAGAACTTTCTAAAAATACATGATTAAGTTTCTCGATTTGCTCATTTAATCTTACTTCATTATTTCTTAAATTAAAAATAGAAACATTAAAATTGTGTGCCAAAGAAAAACGTAAGAATCTCACCACCGAATTCAAGTGATCTTCTAAAACGATTCGGAGGATTTTCCGAGATAAGATGAGACAAAGAATCATATTTAAGATAATTAGCATTAATAAGTATTTGTAGAGGATTAATTGTATCCTTGCAGTTTATGTTTAAAATTATCTCATTTTGAGCTTTTTCGCATAAATTAGAGATACTTAAAATAGTATTCTCGATTTTAGTTAAATAAGGTTTTATAGGAATAATTTCTACATGAGTAATTATATTCCAGTAATCACTATAAAAATAAGCAATGGCAGTCGGGTCGAAGTATATTCCCGGACTGTGTACAACAGGTACAATCGGTTCTAAAAACCTGACTGAAAGAATAACCTGAAACAATAATTATTTATGCTGGCTTTATTTCGTCAACATGATGCTTAACGTGTTTTCTGTTTATGCATAAGGTTACATTATTTTTACCTTGCATTTTAATTATTTTATAAGGTCCTTTCCAAATTGGAGACAATGCTTTTCTTAACCTATGATGTTGTTTTAAGTATACGAGATCGCCTACTTTATTAGTATTCCTTTTTGCAAATTTATCATAATAATGTTTCGACGATTCTTTACTTTTACTTATATTAGCTATAGCTCTTTCTCGTGAATATTTCATTCGATATTGTAGAGCGCGAATGTATTCGTGGTAGGTCGTATTATTATCCCAACCATACACGCTACTAGGAATTGACGGTTTATAACCATATAACAATTCGAAAGGAGTAAATTCTGTAGTGCAATGTGGAGTAGTGTTATATGACAAAATTGCAGTTGCAATATAGCAATGCCAATCATTTTGATTATCATTAACAAACGATTTTAAATATTCTTTAAGTGTTGCGGGACTACGCTCTAATGCACCATTAGTTTACGGGTGATAAGGAGAACAAAATAAGTTTTTTATTTTTAATATCTCTGTCAACTGTTTAAACAATTCAGAGGTAAAACAAGTTCCTTGATCTGTGAGAATCATTTTAGGAAAACCAAATAAAGAAAAGAAATGAATAAGATTTCGTGCAATCTCATCAGTAGTGCTCGTAATCATTGGATAAGCACATGAAAACTTAGTTAGATCATCCTGAAGGGTTAATATATATTTAAATTTTTGTAACCCTGCTTCAGGTAAAGTACCCACAATATCTAAAGCTAATCTTTCAAAAGGTTTGGTACTTGTTGATGTAATTACCATAGGTGCTTTATTCTTAGCACGTAAAGGTTTATTTATTTTGCACAACTTGCAATCCTTGACAAATCGTTCAATATCTGAACGCATAGTTTTCCAATAATAAGCAGTTTTTATACGATTATACATTCGTTTAATACCCGGGTGACCCGCTATGGTAGTCCCGTGGTTTTCCTTGAGAATATTTGAAATTTCCGTAGGAGTCGGATATATTATTTGATTTTTATATATATGAATTTTAATATTAGTCCCATGAAACACGTAAGAAATTATATTATAAATTTTTATATAAACAAACTTCGTAAAAGGTTCATTAAAATCTGAAATAGCTAATTCTTTATCGTAATCGCTATTTGAAATAATTAAATCTCTTAATTTCATTAATAAATTGTATACACTTTTATAGCTAGATTCATTATAATGATGTGTTTTAGTGTATAGGAAATAAAGTATTTTATTTTTTTAGTTTACTGATTGTACAGTTTCACTTTAGCGTTTTGCAACGTTGATAACAGCTGTTCGCCGTGAGGCATAGAGCTATCAAAATCTAAAGAAATTGGACATACGATCATTTTTTGATTCGCTAAATGTAAGGCTTGATTATGCTCTTCAATTTGTGTATCATTAGAAATACGTTTCGTAAATTGTGTTTTAAAATATTCTTCATAACTTAAATGATTTAATTGTGAATAAATTATAGCATTCACAGGATTTCGCGATAAAACATCCGCGTTAGCATTAATTCTGCCTGGTTTATAAATAATTTCATAATCATATTCTTCTAATTTTAAACGGCATCTAAGTAAACGTCCACCTGGATCCTTAGCATTAAATAACCAAGTAAGAGGACGATGATCCGTAACAATCTTAAATCGATAACCATACAGATATGGTCGGAATGTGTTTACACCAAAAAGAATAGCAAGAAGTTCTTTTTCTGTAGTTGAATAATTACCTTCTTGTCGATTTAAAGTACGTGATGCATATGCTATAGGTTTATCCTTGCCAATTTCGCCTTGCGATAAAATTGCGCCTACAGCATAATTGGATGCATCAGTAGTAACAATAAATGGCTTAGAAAAATCGGGGTATTGCAATAAAGGTGCTGAAATTAATTTTTCTTTAAGAAAATTAATTGCTTTTTCTTGTTCATCTGACCAATTAAAATTAACATCTTTCTTTAATAAAGAAGTAAGAGGTTTTGTAATATGAGAGAAGTTTTCAATAAAACGTCGATAGTAACCAGTTAATCCAAGGAAAGTTTTTATATCCTTAGGAGTTTTAGGTGTTGGAAAATTAGAAATAGCCTTGACCTTGTCAGGGTTAGGTGAACCACCTTTGTCGATTATAACATGCCCGAGATAAGCGACTTCACGCCTTAAAAATTCACATTTATCAGGCTGTAATTTTAAATTTGCTTCTCTTAATCTCATAAATATAAATTTTAACTTTTGAATATTACTTTCTAAATTATGACTGTAGATTATACAATCGTCGAGATAATTATAACAATGTAAACCTTGTAAACCTGAAAGGACTATATTCATCATCCTTTGAAAGGTAGAAGGAGCATTTTTTAAACCAAAAGGCATTCTCGTAAATTCAAAATGTCCTGAAATATTATTTGTGGTAACACTAAAGCCTGTTTTTTCGGCATCTTTCGGATCTAAGCAAAGCTGATGAAAACCAGAGGCTAAATCGAGTGTAGTAAAGTATTTAGCGTGGCCTAATTGATCTAAAATATCATTTATTAAAGGAATCGGGTACACTTCCGAAACCGTAACGTCATTTAAACGACGATAATCAATAACAATACGCCATTTTTGCTTGCCGGAAGCATCTGGCTTTTTAGGAACCACCCTAACGGAAGCATTCCATGGAGAAGTTGAAGGTCGAATTATATTTTGATCGAGCATTTTCTTAATTTGTTTTTCGACTTCATCTTTGTGTACCTCAGGAAATCGGTACGATTTAACGTGTATGGGTGCTGCATCCCCAGTATTGATAGAGTGCTGAATTACATTAGTATGTGTTAAAGCTTCACCTTCTAGGTGGAACACATCAGTATATTCAGAAATACAGCTCATTAAAGCCTTCTTCTCTTGTGGATTCAATTGCGAGCATCGAATTTGCTCAAGAACGGTTATTCTGTGCAACAGTGAATAGACCACAGGGTTGCCGACCATGGGACTGCAGTGAACACTCATTAAATTGAGAGTTTTTCTCAACATAATTATTATTATATATTTTCCGTGATTTATATAACTTTTGATCATGGGATTTATAAAGTAAAGTTTTATTCGTGTCATATTTTTTATAATATGGTTTTGGTAGACACGAAACCGAAACCGATTTTAGTTTAAATTATTAGTATCGCTGATTTCAAAAGAATGCACATTGGCTTTGTTATAATTCTGCGTATTCGAGCTCAATGCAGGTGAACTCTGCGACATAAATGAATTCTGTGAATTGTTTTTGTTTTTAAGACGTTGGCATTCACTTATAATATGCCCGTATTCTTTACAATAATTACAAATTATGTAGAATTTTTGTTTGCCTTTATGATGAAAATTATTATGATTTTTATTGATGTTTAGATGCTGATTATTATTATTAAGATTGTTATTGTTTGATGAACCTACATTAAAACTAACACTATATGGTTTATTTTTATTTTTAAAACATTCTGAAGAATTATGACCGTTCTTATAACAAATTGTACATTGTTTAACTAATTTTGTCGAGATTTTTGTTAATTTAAATAATTTCTCTTCTTCAATAGTATGAGTAATTGCTTGAGATAATGATGTAGGGTTTCTACATCTGAAAATATGTGAGTAGTTTTGATTTAAGCCTAATAAAAATGTATTTAAAGCAAGGTCTTCCATGGCGTCTACTCTGCCTGGAAGTTGTCTTTTTATATCGCAACTGTAATGAATATCGGCTAAGAGACGCGTTAAGCATGTTTCGATACGTAGAGAATATTGTGTAACGTCTTCTGATGTTAATTGCTTACAATTCTGAAGGTCTAATAATAAATGTGTAGAATGCTCTTTTTCTCCGAATGTACTTTTCAAAAATTGTTTAATTTCAATCCAGCTTGAGAATTGTTTTAGGCAGCAAGCTAGTTGTGCTTTGCCCTCCAATTGTGAAATAATAAATTTGCATAGAACATTTTGTTGATCTGTAGTTGCCAAAGAGATTGCGTTGTCACAATTTGTTAGGAAGGCGGGTAAATTTTCCCTATCACCATTATACGGTTTAATAAATTTGGTTAGGACTGAGAGTGTGACCTTATCTGACATTTTAGGTCTTTGTTTAATGGTTTTTGATGATGAATCTGAATCTGATGAATTTGAATTATCGGTGTTTTGAACCTTAAGTTTTTTAGGCGGCATTAGATATTAGCTATTAAATTAGCAAATACGAAATGAGGATAACAATAAAAAGATTTGAATTATTAACATTTAAAAAATATAAGGAAATATTTTCCATAAAAATATAAAAATATCACTCACAATGTAAATATACAAATTTTTTCCACAAACATATTTCCAAAGACGGTAACGTAGCGCAGGCGCTCGGCGACTCAGGGAGTCGTATTCGATACCCGGAATTTGCTGCGTTGTCCGTGAGAACCTCGATGTATAGGTATGAGTGAATATGATTTCGCTGTTTTATTTTAGCTTTTTTATTGTAGCTTGAACATATTTACACGGACAGAGTACGAAGCACGCTTGCTGAGAGACGACTCCTACAGGTGATGTGGCGTGGCTTTACATACAATAGTAACACGAGGTATCATCGTGAAACTCCTTTTGAAATATAACGTGAACAATAATAACACTGATTTAAATTTTAAAAAATGCTTACCGATATCGCCAAAATGATAAGAGTCTTCATATTGAGCTGGTATTAAAATGCGCGTGACGCCGCTTAACAAGGTTTTTATACCCACGCGTTATTTGAACTGTAAAACAAACACGAGTGTTTTATTTACGCGCTTTACACAGATATTTAAATTAGGAGTTCATGTTCGAATTAACGAATTGTTCTACGGCGAACCGAACCGAAAAATTTATACTATTTTAATGATTTTAACTAATTATATATCTACAGAATATTAAACATTTATTAATATACAAATTTAGTTCAATACTTTCATCCGCTAGTGAAAGGAATTTTAATGAAACTAGTTTGAAAACGTATAATATAAAAGAAAGTTCATTGTCTATTCAATAACATTATTTCATTTAACGTTTTATGCGAAAAAGGAAAATGTTGTATCTTTTCTAATAACTGTCACTATAATCATTTTTCTTAATTAATAATATAAGTTGTAATAGTTTATTGTAATATTGTAGTTACTTGATTGTTAGGTGTTAGTTAATAGTAATAAGTCGAATTGTTCGTATAGATTGAATATTAGATTAAAAATTCGAATCGAACATTATTATTCAATTCGTGCACTATTCACTCGCCCCCCTTTTTTTACGTGGAGAAATCCCTTGTGGATACCCACCCTCCCGGGGGAGAGGATGAGTTATGTCCGGCTTGCACAGACTAAAACCCCACGGTGTACGGACAGACCGTAGTATTGGGGCGGCAAAGGATCGTGCTAAGCTATTCCCCTTAGATAGCCGCCCCAACGGTCCGCCCGGCGGAAGGTGGCCGCCGAGCTCCTACCTATAGAGAGGCAGCTGGGTACACACCAACTGCCTCCCCTCGTCCGCCGGACCTGTGCAATGAGGGGACGAGCCCCCCGACTACATCCCCTCAGGTCCGGCTACGGTGGCAGAAGGAGTTGGGCAAAATGCCGCCTCCTCCTGCCGGTCCTCCGTTGGCGAAGACGGCCGCTGAGGGGGTTCGCCTCGCGGCCCCTCTCCGCCGCCTCCTTTTGCGAGATGACTTCCTCGCAAAAGGAGGCCACTACTCGCCACGCCTGCTCGCTGCCGAGCAGGGACGAAACCACGCTCGGCAGCGACAAATCCTCCCCCACTACCGCCGCCAGAGTGCGGCGATCCACCTCCCACGCAACACACTCAGAGAGAGTGTGCTGCGCGGTATCCTCCTCAGTGCCGCACTCATGGCAGGCGGTGGTCGGCTCCCTACAAGCGATCCGGTGCAGGTACCACCCGAAACAACCGTGTCCGGTGAGTACCTGCACCATTCTGAACGTCAGGGAGCCCCACTCCCTCCCAAGCCACTCTCGCAGGACCGGGCGGACGGCGTCAACGGTGTATGTTCCGTAGCGCGCGTCCGCCAGGTCCTGTATCCACCGCTCTACCGCTCCCTCTCGCAACTCCCGTCTCTTATACTCTATCTCCTTGGGAGCCGGAGGCTGCCCATTACGTTTCCTCGCCGCCGTGAATTCGTACACGGCGGCGAGAACTCTTGCTTCCAGCTCCCAGGGAAGGGAGCCGGCGAGCGCAAATGCCGCCGCCGAGGACACAGTGAGGCAAAGTGGGGCTCGAACCGCCAGCGCCCGTTCAAGGTGAGGCCCAAGTACTTTATTTGTGCCCCCACCCTGATCCGGGCGCCCTCCACCATTATGTGGGCCCCAGGTGGTGGTCCCCGCCGAGGCCCATGAAAAAGTATGGCCTCGGTCTTCTCGAGGGTCATCCTGAGGCCCAACCTCCTTATGCGCCTGACCACAAGGGTTGTGGCCATCGTGGCCAGGCGCTCTACCTCCTTCCATTCCCCACCCCGGGCTACCTGCCTGTCCTCCAGGTACGCCTCCAACAACCGCCGCAGGTACGGAGGCACTCCGAAATATCGGAGAGCCTCCCGTATGACACCGTGCGGCAGGCTGTTGAAGGCATTGACGATGTCTACGGACACCGCCAAGATCCTCTCCCCTTGGGAGGTCGCCCCCGTCGACAGAGACTTTAGAAGGCACAGGGCGTCCACTGTGGAACGCCCAGCCCGGAAGCCAAACTGTGCGTCCGATATATTCGGCCCCACTCCCTCCAGGTGCTGGACGATTCGGGAAGAAACGACCCTCTCCAGCACCATCCCGACGTCGTCCAGCAGGACAAGGGGCCGATACCCGGACGCGCAGTCCAGAGGGCGGCCCTCCTTTGCTAA
This sequence comes from Antheraea mylitta, assembly GCA_014332785.1. NCBI lineage: Eukaryota > Metazoa > Arthropoda > Insecta > Lepidoptera > Saturniidae > Antheraea > Antheraea mylitta. The sequence goes on along the minus strand of JACEII010000371.1, from coordinate 43,127 downwards.
CAGGCAGAGCCGCCTAAGCTTTCAGAGCTTCGGGAACTGCCCGACCGCCAAGCACTGGTCGAACAGCTCCCGAAGCCACCCTCCAAGATGGCCCAGTGCAAGGCCAAGCACCCGACCCGGGACCCCATCAGGGCCGGGCGCTCTCCTCCGGTTGAGGAGACGCTCGACAGCTCTCTTTATCTCCTCCTTCGTAATTGGGGGAGGACTGTCAGGCACCTCCTCAACTTCCGCCCGAGGCGGAGGCATGGGAGGAGCCGGTAGCGGCGGAGGGTCAGGGAACAATTCTCCCACGACCCTCGCCACCACCTCCGACTGGAAGGTCTCCGTCACCGGGGGCGCCCAGGATCGCAACTTCTTGCGTACAATCCGATACGGGCGCCCCCAAGGATCTCCCTTCACCGTTTGTAGCAGCTCCTCCCATGCCGCTTCCTTCGCCCGGCTGATGGCAGCCTACAAGATCTTCCAGCACTCCCTGTAGCTGCCATACAGCCGGGCTTCCTTCTCGAGGTCCCGGTGCCGCCGTCGGCGGCTGCGCCCGAACAGCCGCCTGGCCACGGAACAGGCCGCCCTAAGATCGGCGAGCTCCGGCGACCACCAGTACACCACCCGTTTGTTTGAGCGGTGTACGTTCCGTGGCATCGACGCGTCGCAGACCTCCGTGAGGGCACCACGGAGGCAGGCTGCAGACGCGTCGACATCCTCCTGGGGGGGGGCATGGCCCACGCCTGGACGATTGCGGCCTCTTCCGCTAGTTCACGGTTGAGGCGGCCAGCAGGGGAACCTCGCGCCCCTCCGGGTGCGAGAGACAATTCCGGCTTGGGAGGTGGAGACCTCGAACCTAATATATCGGTGGTCCGATAGAGTCTCCACCTCCTCAAGCACTCTCCACCCCCGGACACGACGTGCGACAGACGGGGTGGCAAACGAAAGGTCTACCACAGACCCCCCGTTCTGTCGCACGCACGTGTGGACATCTCCTTGGTTGAGGAGGGACAGCCCTACTTCGGCTGCCCACTCCTCAACGGCCATGCCCCTCGGGTCCGTGGCTGCCGCTCCCCAGGTCCTCGATTTAGCGTTGAGATCGCCCACGAGGACGACGGGGAGTGGTGACAGCCGCCTGACAGCTCCCTGTAGGGAGCCGAGGAACACCTCAAACTCCCAAAGGGGCTTGTTAGGGGAGAAGTACGCCCCCACAATGGCGTACTCTCCCCAGACGGCTGCCACGAACCCGGCATCTCTCTCTCTCACCGCCAGGCGCGAACCTCGTCCGGCCATAATCGCCACGGAGTCATTCCGATCCCCAGCCCAGTGCGGCTGGGAGGGAACGTAGTACGGCTCCGCGGCGACCGCGATCTCGATACCCCACTCCGTTACTGACTGCACGAACAAATCCTGTGCAGCGGCGGAGTGGTTGAGGTTCGCCTGGAGGAAATTGCGTATGGTGTGCTCTATCAGTGATCCATAGAAACTTCCTCCTGCCTGGCGGCAGCCACCCTTAGGCCTGTTCCCATTGCGTGGGGGTCCCTGCCCTTCATGGTGGGGGGCCTGCACATGCGGCTCCCCATTACATGCCCAGAGGGCCTCCCGGCATCTGCGCAGATGGCACAACGGGCCGCCTCCGCCCTGCACTCTGCCATATTATGGCCCGCAGCGCCGCAGCGGTAGCAGGCTTCTCCCCTGCTGGTCGAGGAGGGGCACAAGGGGCGGGTGTGCCCCAAGCCCATGCACTTAAAGCAGCACATGGGCCTTTCCTCCAGCAGCAGGACGCGCACGACGCTCCACCCGACCAGGAGCTTGCCGGCCTCCACAAGCACCCTGGCTGCCGCCGCGGGAAGCGTCATGTGCACGGCGCCTAGACCCCTCCAATTCCTCTGTATCTGCCCGACCTTAAGGTCCTCCAGCCTGCAGTTGGCCTTTGCTGCCACGACCGTCATTATCTCCGTCCGGGACATCGAATCGTCGAGGCCGACAATTCGGATGTCTGCCTTTTTAGTCGAGATTGCGACCGTGGCAACTCCAGCCAGCGCCACCTCGAGCTTCTGGGCCAGTTCAGCGGCCTTCTCCTTGCTCTGGCCCGGAACTATTCACTCGCCCCTAATTTAAATGTAGCCATTAATGATATCTCACAGTTGTTCAAACATACCGTACGATATATAGAATTTTATTACAAAAATAAACTCTGTCTAAGTAATAATTATATAAAATGACCCTCACACTCATAAATAACGTGCTATTCTATTGATAATTTTTTTTTTTAATCAGTTTAGTAGATCCAGATATAACCTCCTACAACGTCGTAAACTTTGCCTCTGTATAATTTATATTTAGAGATTGTTGGGGGCCGCCGCCCTGTCAAATGTCTATATGTATGGCGACACCTCTCGGCCTCGTACGTTACCGGCCCGTGGTTAGGCGGGGTTAGGTGGAATGAGGAGAGTGAGAGGTGAAGGCAGGCGAGGCGACGTTCCCCGGCGTTGGGCGGGCGTAGAACTCTCAAAGTTAGTAGAGAGAGCGCCGGTAGCCCGCCTCGGTGACGACAGTCGGATGCCGGTCTTAATGTCCAGAAGGGGCCTCGAGGATGTGCAATAATGCACGAGCCAGCCGACTAAGGTGGTAGCTTTTGTGGAAGCGGAGGTCGGGTTGGTCGCAAGAAAACAACGTGGTTCTCATATAATGACCGCGTCCCCAAGCCAACAGAGCACTATTGTCGATAATCAATAAATACTACTTCGTGCTCGTACCACTCGGTATTGATTCTATGAATTATGCGACGAGACTGCTTCGATGTTTTCTCAATGAATTATGTACTCAGACTACTCACTGTTGTCTCTATGAACTCTGCGATCAGACTACTCTATGTTGTCGCGACGGATTCTATGTTCAGACTACTCTCGATGTTGTCGCGTCGGACTATGCGCTCAAACTACTCTCCGGTACCGCGCCGACCGTGCTTATAAGCAAAATCTGCGGCGGGTACCGTTACGCGAAGCGATTCTATTTCTCATGTCTGTTGGCTCGGTTTTGCGTGTTTCTATTTATTTATCCATACTTTTTTCAAATACATTTTTAAAAGTCTATAATATAATATTCTTATGATCTATTTGCATGCAATCTACACCCTAAAATTTACATCTTATATCTATTTAAAGTTATGTCTATATTAAGTGCCGTTTTGCACTAAACACTATAATCTTAAACCTTAACTTATATTCCTATGTATCTATTTCTAATGTGTTCTCCCCTCAACTCCCCCGCCGCCTCCTACACCGCCTCCCCCACCACCTCTCCCACCGGCAAAGCACCGTAAATGGGAGGACGCACTAGCGGCAGCGGTGGCGACGCTCGACGCTAGATTTGCTAGACTGGAGGACCGTCTTTTGCGGTGGACAAAACGGTTGCTCCTAGTGCGTTGAAGACGGTCGGGAGAAAAGCGAAGCGTCGTCCCGTCGCAGTGGAGAAGGGCAGTGCTCCCGGGATCGGCATGTCTGAGGAGTCGCTCGCTCCAGCGCCGCCCCCGAAGTCTGTCCCACCTCCAACAAACACGGCCCCGTCGGAGTCGGAGGCATGGACTGTTGTGGAGCGACGCCGCCACAATAAAAAGAAGAAGGCGGCCAAAGAGGTCACCACAACAGTCACGCCCCCGAGCTTGTCCCAGAAAGGAGGCAAGCCGAGGAAAAGGCGCAGAAGAAGGGCGAAGAATAGGCTCGCCCCCCCTCGCTCGGCCGCAGTTCTCGTTACTCTGCGGCCGGAGGCGGAGAATTTGGGGGTGACCTACGCCGACGTCCTCCTCAAGGCCAGGAAGGAGGTGTCCCTCTCAGAGTGCGGCATCTCCGACCTGAAGGTACGGACGAGCTTGACGGGGGCAAAAGTGCTGCAGGTGCCTAGTTCTCTTGCGCCCCAGTACGTGGAGAAGCTGGCCTCCGGGGTAAGGGCTGTGCTAGAGGGTCTGGCCGACGTGGTGCGCCCGGTCCGGCGAGCTGACATCCGTGTGACCGGAATCGTTATTTTGGTGTCATTGGAGGAGGCCACCGAGTCAATCGTCGAGGCCACCGGATGTCAGCTCGCAGACATGAGAGTGGGCAAGCTTCACGCGCGGGGAGAGGGAGGGAATTCCTTGTTCAGGTCCCTCCCTGTTGATGCGGCGCGGAAGCTTGTCAAAGCAGGGCGCCTCCGTATGGGTTGGAGTATAGCCCGAGTCCTGCACCTGGAACCCAGGCCCCTCAGGTGTTATAGGTGCATGGGCTTGGGTCATACCCGGCCGAGGTGCCCGTCGACCGCAGATCGAAAGGGGTCTGCTTCCGCTGCGGGGAAGATGGCCACCGCGCAGACACTTGCAAAGCGAGCAAACCGCGATGCGTCGTCTGCGCGGAGGCTGGCAGGCCAGCGGGAAACATCATGGGAGGGGGCGAATGTAGGCCTCCTCCCGTGAAGGGAAAGCTGCCCTTTATGAAAGGGGCACAAACGGAGGTAGCTGCTGTAAATAGTTAATGGACTACACGCACAGCAGCTACCTCCAAGCTAACATTAACCACTCCGCCGCTGCTCAGGACCTTCTCCTGAAGGCGGCGGCGGAGTGGGAAATAGATGTAGCCGTTGTTGCTGAGCCGTACCGCGTTCCGGACCAGCCTCACTGGGCCGGAGACCTGGACGGCTCCGTGGCTGTATTGTCCGGGGGGGGGACTGCCCCTCACTGTCAAGGAGAGGGGTTCTGGGTTCGTGGCGGTCGCCTCACGGGGTCTTGCGACCCTCGGGATTTACTTCTCCCCAAACCGGCCCCTGATCGAGTTCGAGTCCTTTCTGGACACACTGTGGCCGGTCATGAGGCGGCTTGAGCCACTCCCCATCGCCATACTGGGCGACTGGTGCAGCCGAAGATGGGGCTCCCTGACGTTCCGTCTGGTGCAGGTGCTGACCGGGCACGGATGCTTCGGTTGGTACCTGCACCGGATAGCGCGAAGGGAGCCGACCGCCGTATACCACGGGTGCGGCGTTGACCCGGATACCGCGCAGCACACGTTATCTGAATGTGCTGCGTGGGGGGAGCAGCGCTGCATTCTGGCTGCGGTGGTAGGACCGGATCTCTCGCTGCCGAGCGTGGTTGCGGCCATGCTCGGTAGCGAGGAAGTATGGAATGCAGTTGCCTCCTTCTGCGAGGAAGTCGTCTCACAGAAGGAGGTGGTGGAGAGGGTCCGCGAGAACGATCCGCAAAGCGGCCCTCTCCGCCAACGGAGGACAGGCAGGAGGAGGCGGCAGTTTGACCGCCTCCTCCCGCCACCGTAGCCGGACCTAGGGACGGGTGGGGCTGGGGCCCCACCTTCCCATTGCAAAGGTCCGGCAGACGAGAAGGAGACGGCCGGTGTGTACCCGGCTGTCTCCTTACAGGACGAGGCTTGGCGGCGGCACTTTTGTCGCTGGGCCACACCGCTAGGGCGGCACGATGAAGTCTATAGAGATCTCGTACCGCCCCAACAATAGCGGAAGACGTACACCGTGGGGTTTTAGTCCATGCGAGTCGGACATAACCCACCCTCTCCCCAGGGAAGGTGGGTATCCATAAGGGATTTACCCACGTTAAAATAAAGTTCCGGGCTGGGTGGTGGACTTCTGCATGGGGCACTTTGGTGGATAGCTTCGGGAGCTGTTCGACTGATGTCTGGCGGAAGGACAGTTCCCGAAGTCCTGGAAGATGGGGTGGCTCTGCCTTATCCCCAAGGCGGGGCCAGATCCCAATTCGGATAGCGCGTCGACATACTGGCCCATCATCTTGATGGACGACATCCTAAAGGTGCTCGAGCACGAGACAACGATCGCCTCTTGGGTCGTCCGGCACCTGCAAGATGAGGAGCCGAACTTGTCCGATGTGTAGTTCGGCTTCCGGTTGGGGCGTTCAACACTGGACGCCCTGAGTCTCCTAAAGATGGTCTCTGTATAGGTGACTTCCCAGGGTTTAAGACTGTTGGCGATGTAACTGGACATCATGGTCGTGGTCGTGTACCCAGTAGTCTCTCTATAGAAGGGTGAAACCTGGTAGGTATTCTCTCGTCAGGCTATCGCAGGGGCCGTTTTTTAGGTTAGACAGCAGGTTTGATTCCTGTGTAGGGACACAATGTAAGCGTGTAAGGCAGAGTGCATGGTAAGCAAATAATTATATGAGAGCGCGACGTATGAACGGCGAGCCAGTTACTGCGCGCTGGCCCGCACGAAAGGTCGTAGACTCGGGGAATATGAAAATTAAACTACGCAAGCTAACAATTGCTCTTTTAATTGAATAACTCCAGTCGGGAGGACCTTCATCAACCAGAAGGAGCAGTAACTCAATCGGAAGTCAGTGACCCGTCTCATAAAGCCACACAACCGGGTCCCCATCCGGAAACTGGTGACCACCGACAACTGACACACTTCTACGCGTAACTATAGTCATCGGAAACTGGTGACGCGACGACGCGTGTACAAGAGAAACGTGGCATAGTAGAAATATTGCGACGTCACCACCGCGACAACGCAACGTTCTAAAGACACTATTGAAGGGATTACATATTTCAAAAAATGGCAGACAAAGGAATGGAATCTTCGAAACACCACAGCCAGGTGACCAAAGATTTCACGAAGACGCCAACGTCCAGCAATGAGCTGTTGATTGCAGAATTAGCGAGGCTCAGACATAGGATGGACGAAATGGAACGAAGTCGATCAAAAGGGACATTTAACACGCAATCTACACATGAATCCTGCGACAGACGTAACATTTTTTCGCAGCGCCGCAAGCCTGAAT
>JACEII010000371.1:16174-29010 GCA_014332785.1 Antheraea mylitta | reverse complement strand
CCCAAATAATAAGCGTGGAATAACCTGCAACTCAGCACCCCGTACGGAGCACCGGCATCCAAGGCGAAATATGCGGTGTGTGCGGGTCCTTTAAAAACTTCTCTTCCAAAGCGGGCACCATAAAAGGCTTCAATGCATTCACATAAAATGTATAAAATCAAGCGGTGCAAAAGCGTGGCGGCGCGGCGTAGCGAAGTAGAATATGTAATATATAATACGTCAATTTCGATTATTCTTTTTTGTTATTTAAATGTTCTTGTTCTTTTGTCACATTGACGTCCAAAACGTTCTTACCTAATGCGCCTGCATAATCCGTATTAGATCAATGAGATCAAGGTCAAAAACACATCTCATTATCTGGAGCATAGCTATTAAATTTATTTATAAGGGGCCAACCAGTGATACAATAGAAGCGATATATATATTCACCCAGAAACTATAGTAATATTGGCAAGGAATAGAAAAATAAATTTTGCAATATTAACTAGGATGTACCTATAAATAAACGCTACCGGTGTCATTACAAAACAGTTAAGTATGTATTAAATACTTGCTTTAAAAAGGTTTCGTACTAAATGTACCGCGCTTGCCCGAGGCAAGTTCCCGTTATCCTTGTTTCACAAGTCTTACCTAACCTAACCAAACCGAGGTAAAAGAGCAAGGTGGCGAACATTCAGTGAGCGCGGTGCATTTAAAACGTAAAGTTTTTAAAGGAAGTATTAAATACGTATTTAACTTTTTTGTAATAACACCGTAAATGATCCAGCTAAGTTAAAGTGTGGAAAAATTGCCTATAACAAGAGTAAAAATTCAAAGATATCCAGTCAACGCTGAGACCACTTTTTTATACCTCATAGGTCTTACCGTATGACCACAATCTTGTCTAATATTAAATAATGCTAATAATATGAGACACTCCCAACCTAGAGGGGAGAGTTTCTTAAGAGCAGCTGCTGAAACACACCAAGAAGTGCTTAGCGATAGGTTTTCAAGTTGAAGATAGTAGCTAGCAAGGCAGACTTAGAAAAAACTCTACCAGTATGCCATGGTTTCGTCACGATGTTTCTTTTTTTTTTCTTGAACTGACTACGCTATTGACCTAGCAAGGTCTTTACAGCTTCACCGGACTACTAAGGCGAGCGCTTAAGGCACTCAGCCGATTTTATATTGGCAACCAGCTCAAGGGTGCACGGTACACCTCGGCTTGGCTGTTGCCCGTTGCATGCAAAATCGCGACCTATCTTAGCAAACCTAGCTGACTATTCATATATGTTTGAGTTGTTGAAACGTATATGTGTACCAAGCATATCCGCCTCAACAACTCCTCCATGTATTTTTGCCGGAAAAATTGAGAGTTTTTCAGTTCGATAAGGGAAAAAATTTAACAAAAATAACCCTTCCACCAAGATGTGTAGCGTGTAGGCGTGCACGTGTGTGGAGGTGATCGTGTAGTGTTGTGGCAGTGATGTATGGGTGTGTCACCGTATCGCGCAAGCAACGCACTCAAGGGCTCCCTACCGAGGGATCGAACCTAGGGTTGAGCCGCTGCCGTGGGAGGCCTAATCGGGTGTGCGGGAGCGAAATTAACCCCCAGACCGCGGCGGCGCGATCTGTGGTTACGCGGGCGTGAGCGTGAGCACGCTCTGTTTCGAGGGACAGGCTGGTACTGATCGTTCGCTGACGTGATATCGTTGGGAGGATCGGTAAAAATATGTCGCGGACGTCTTCTATACCGCCCAGCGTTGGGTACGGGTTCGTAATTAGCGGCGGAAACCACTAACGGACTAGGATGAATCGCGGCTCGCTCGAAATAACTACTAGTAAGTGATTTAATATACGCCCAGATGGACGGCATCTCCAGGTCCCTGTGGAGATCCACCTTCCGGACGAACCAAGGAGCACCGGTGATTTTACGCAGAACCCGGGTCTGCAGAACCTGAAGCTTATCGAGGTTATTCGCGTGGGCGAAGACCGGACAACTATAAGTCATAATTGGACGAATACAGACTTTATATATTGTGAGCTTATGTCTGAGGGACAGTTTGCTCTTCTGACAGAGTAAATAATGGAGGCGACCCAAGACCATAGCGGCTTTGTCTCGCACTCTCTTAATATGTAGCTCAAACGTTAAATGATTGTCTAATGTGACGCCGAGATACTTGACCTCGGTGGTCCAAGGTATCTCGGTTTTGTATAGCCTTATGGGCTTTAACTTGTTATGGCGATATCTAGGATCGAAGAGTATCACGGCACTTTTATCGGGGTTAATACCTATACGCCATCGAAGAAACCAATCACCGAGTGTGCTAACGGCTTCTTCGATGCGATCTCTGAGAACACTCGGCCGCCAGCCAGAGGCGTAGATGACTGTATCATCAGCATAACAACCTACCTCGACTCCCGGGAGCTTAGGTAGGTCGCTGATGAACAGGTTGAAGAGGGTGGGCGCGAGTATTGAGCCTTGTGGCACACCTGAGCGTATCGGACGGGGCGATGAGAGTTCGCCGTCTACTCTAAAATGGAAGGTTCTATCGGCGAGGTAATCACGAATGATGTGAACTAACCTATCGGGTATACCGGCTTGATTTAACTTATATATGAGCCCTTTGTGCCAGACCTTATCGAAGGCCTTGGCGACATCGAAAAAGACAGCTATTGTGCGTTTCGGATTAGTGTTTTTCACGGGCGGATCCGGCTCCGGATACGGGTGCGGATCTTTATTGAAATTAGAAAAAATGTACTCCGTGAGGCGGAGTACTTGATTTGGACAAAAATGTTTGGCGCGAAATCCAAACTGCTCAGGCGGTATTAAACTAAGGTCGGAAATCTTAACTTGGAGACGGTTCAGAAGGAACCGCTCGTAAAGTTTGCCTAGAGTGTCTAGTAAACTGATCGGGCGATAGCTATCGGGAAGCGTAGCGTAGCGGGTTACCGGGCTTGTGCATCCCTATCACTACGGCCCTTTTCCAGACGGTTGGAAAATGACCCTGGGACATGGCCGCATTGAAGATGCAGACCAATAGAGCTATGATGCGGTCAGGAAGGAGCTTCAGAACCTCGTTCCTGATCCCATCGGGACCTGGGGACTTCCTAGGCTTGAGACGCTTGATGGCGGCCGAGACTTCATCAGATGTTATCGGGGTTAGGGTATCCGCCGGAGGAGACGCGAGTGCATGCTCTACGGCTGTTTCGGTAGACTCTATGATGGAAGGGTCAGTATTATCAGTGTTTGGCGAACACTGTTTCTCTAAACTCGCGGCGAGACATTCTGCTTTGTCAGTGTTATCGAACGCGGGAGGCAACCCGGGGCCTCTGTCGAGAGGGGGCATTGGAATGACCGTATCGGACTTAAACTTTCGCGTGAGAGTCCAGAATGACAGATGAGACGGCTGGAGATCCTCCAGAAACCTGTCCCACCTGTCACTTCGGATTTTAGAAATACGAGACTTAACTGCTTTACGCAAGAAACGTAAGCGTTCGCAGTTTTCTGCGGTCGGGTAAGCGTCGTGAGCACGAGTCGCGGCGTTCTTTTCCGTGATCAATGCTCTCACGTCACCAGGGAGTATAAAACGGCGTTCGTTCGCCGCTTGTACCTCTTTCGAGGTCTCTCTGACGGCGGTCTGGAGATAATCAACCAGGGAAGCGATGGCCGAATCCGCGTCGGCTTTAGACACCAACACGTCCGGAATCATGTCTAAACTGCTAGACGACGGACTATTTTTAAGATATTCGCTAAGTTTCGCGTAATCGGCCACTCTGACCGGCAACGGGCTAAAATCAGAATTCTGTCCTAATTGTAATAGAACCGGGCGATGATCCGAGTCGAATTCGTGTACGACTGATATGAGTCGTACAGGAAGCGCGACATTTTTTAACAGAGCTACATCTAAAACTGACGGTCGGCAGTGATCTTCATAGTGCGTGGGTTCCGGAGGGGCTATGACGTCAAATGCGAGAGCCTCACCTAGTTCGTCGAGTATCCTCCCGTTACGAGAGGTACACGGACTGTTCCAGATGATGTTCCCGCTGTTGAGGTCCCCCACTATAATGACTGAGTCACCTAAGCTAAATAGCGCTTGCAAATCGGATTTAAGTAACTCCTTGTTCGGTGATAGGTACGCGGAGACAAGAATAATACTGATACTTCCATATGAGTAAGCGCGGGCGGATCTAGCGGCATGCAATATAGCGAACGCCTAAAATAAATTAAGGTGCCACCCCCGCGGGTGACACGGTCGTTTCTAACTATGCAGTAGTTCGCGATTCTCGGATTTCGCATTCTCGGTTTTAACATCGTTTCCTGGATGAGGAAATCGTCAATCTGTCTATCGCATAAAAAGTCAGCCACTAGATCGCGCTGTGTCCGAAGGGATCTCGCGTTGAAAAACGAGAGACATAGACCGCGCGGTTTAACTTTATTTATTCCCGTGAATTTTAAAACTTATTTAAACGACGGTGAACGGGCGAGGCGCTGAATTGTAGCTCCGATAGCCGGAAAACGCGCTATAGCGGTGAGAAAACCGGAACCTTCTTCTGCCTCGACTATGGCATGAAAGGCGATAACCTCCTGAATGCAGTGTTCTCTGAGTAAGTGCTCCATCCAGTCGAATTTACCTGAGAGAGATGATGGAGCATGAGTTACCTGAGGCCTAGAAGAGGCCTGAGGCTGAGGTCGGGGGGCCCAGGGGGCCATAGGGGCCTGCCCGGGTTGGGCCGCGCGCGGCACATAGGGTGGCGAGCGCGGTGAGGTCGTGGGCGCGGGTGCAACCGAGCCGCGGGAGGCGCCCGGCAGACCCGGGAAGGCCTCCATGGACATGAGAGGTGGAGGCGGGGGACGGTCGGCGGCTGCAGGCGCCCTGGGCGCCTGCCTCGCCTGACGGGGACGTTGTGTGCGCGGCGCGCGAGGACAACCGCGATAATTCGCGGGGTGACCCGCGTTACCGCAGAGCACACAGCTGGGAGGATTGGGAGTGCCAGGAGTGCGCTCGCACTCTTTCGTGGCGTGGTCTCCCAGGCACTTGACGCACCTGGGACGAATATGACAATTCTTCGCGGAGTGCCCAGAACTCTGGCAGTTATGGCACTGTGAAGGAATGTGGGTCTTGCGTGGGGACTCAACGGTGACCCCGTTGAGATCACGCACCGAAGTGAGTGAGAAGATGGCCTTGCCCTCCTGCGACCGGTTGAGGAGAACGAGAACCATGTTGTAAGGAGCGCGGGTGCGTGGGTGGTACATACTGTGTACCTCACGCACCGGGTAGTTTTTCTCCTTAAGGGAGAGAGTAAAGACACGCAGGAGGCGCTCGTCTTCTAACGCGTAAGTAAAGGACGCGAGTTTCGATTCAGTAAGAAATCGTATAAGAGCGCGATGGTCGTCAGAGGTGGGACACTTAACACGGATGCCCATCGGAGTGCTAAGTGCAGACGTGTAATTGACCTTAAGGGTCTTAAGTCGGTTGGAAATCTCGGTCCATTTGGATTTATCCTGAATCGTAACAGAAAGCGGGGGACGCGGCTTTCTAACTGCGGAACCTTGAGTGAGCGGGACGGAGCTATTTTGGCTTGCGTTTGGCTTACGCGACGGTATAGCCGAGGTCGACGGCATACGAGCGCCACCTATGTTGACGATTTTCATTGGGCCTACGGAACCCGATTCCGTCGGGCTGGCCGGACGACGCTTTTTATGTGAGATGGTTGTATACCCGTCTTTATCTAATTGCGCAGAAGGCGCGGGAATGCTCGAGCTGGAGCTCGAAATCGGGGCCTCAAGTAGGCCTTTATCGCGCGCATCGAGAGGCGATTGCGACGATAGAGTCGCGAAAGAGTTCGCGGTCGGAATATTAGGCACGAAACGGCCCTCGGCGGCCTGCGACATAACATTGTTGTAAATTGAATTTACAATCTCCTGATCTAAACCGCTCTCGAGGAGATTTTTGCGAAAATAATCTGTTACAGCTAACGGATCCATCGCGGTGGATCGAGGAGAGGGAGGGGCCGCGAAACAACCTCCCTGCCTTAAGGGCAGGGGGGCACGCCAAATGAAAAACTAGGGGACTATCTCGAGTCCGGTCCAAGAGAGTTGTTTAAAACAAAATGAGAGCACAAAGCCTGTAAATGAGTGAGCGAGAGAAGGGAACATATACTACGTAAATAACACACTATAAAATAAATAAGTAGCAGTTAAGTAGATAGATAAATAAGTAGTTACATATATAAAGATAGAATTAATAGATAAATAATAGAAAAATAAATAGTAATAAGAAGATAATAGATAAATAATTAACTGAATAGACAAGTGGTTAAATAAATAAATAGATAGATAAAGGCGTAAATATATAAATAAGGGAATGTCTCACTCACTCAGGTAGATGGTGCACACGTGCGGCACAGCTGTGTCGACTTAATAGCAAACATAAAGCATAACGAAACGCGAAAAACAATGGGTCGTCACTAATCTGCGAGTACCGAAGTCGAAAACAAAAGATATCGAACAAAGAGATATCGGGCAGATGCGTTTGCCGCCAAGGCCGGGCATCAACTCGTCACGATGTTTCCCTTTATCGGAAACTCCAACTCAGTTGCAAGGATTACAACATCAATGCTGTGTCTGAACGTGCTACCAACTAAGCCATTGCTTAGAAATACCAAAGTTCTCAATAATGCTAAAATAATCCATAAAATTATTCACTGCTGACATAAGTTACAACATAACGATAAATTGATGTAGTCTTTAATTTCTTGGTTAACTAAAACAAAATTACACCTCATTAATTGCAATTACCAGAGTTCTTTAATCCTATCTCTTAAATGGAATAAATGGGTTTAAAAGGTAACCATTAGTGATTCACCAAATGATGTCGAGGAAAACGTTGTAATCAAGGGAAAAGCTTTGAGCACGCAAGATTGGAGGAAATGGGCGATGATTTGTCTTAAAATACAGACTCAGTTAAGGGATCCATTTAAGATACGAACGCACGTGATATAATAGCTTTAGTCCGTAATACGATTTCAAACCAATATCATATATTCTAGGATTTCTATACCATTTGAAAGTTCACTTAAGAGGAAAAGTCTATGTGGTATTTTGAAATTGTCGTATTATACTCCAAACATTTTCGGTTCAAAGAGAAATCAGGACGTAAAGGATTAATTCTTTGTATTTCGTCTGTACGCGTCAAATTATAATAGTGACTAATACTCCACTCTTCACGAGACAGATGTTGAAGCTCATACTGTAGGCATTGGTAATATAAAATCCCGAATTAGTTAGTTTTGGGAATAAATAGAATAATGTCTAATGATTCCAAGATAGATACATTAATTTGAAAGAAGCAATCTTGTAGGCCAATAAAAGTAAGGATATTGCGTAATGTTACAAGTTCAAAAAAGTAAAAAAAATCTATGAATGTCATACATTTTCTAGACATGCCATAGATCTTATGATCTTTACAATTTTGTTTGGAGTATATACTATAAATAACTCAACCATCAGCAAAAAGTCATCCAGTTTGCTTTATGTTAAGTGAATACTGTAGCATATAGTCATATGTTAATAAATCCAAAACAAACTCATAATTATTCTGTAATTCTGATACCAGGTATAGTACTTTACAACCTGGAGAAAGGGTTTAAACGTTTCGTAAAATAAGAAATATTAGTAGTCATATTCGGACGACAATTCAGGAACTGGACGGTTTGCGGTATTTAGACACTTGTTGATTACAGTCTAGCTACTGGGATTATAGCATAAGAAGTGTAATCGAAAATACTTACAATTTTATGATAGGGTCAAGTGTTCTGGAAATATCTGGGATGGTTTTATGTTTTTTTCATGTACACTCTTATAGACGGTTAAAGTTTCACAATAAGGACTCAAGTCCCAAAAACTAAAGTTCGGCAACAAACTTTCCCATTAATCGGAGACCTAAAGTGAAGTCCTCTACATTTACAATAAACGACAACCAGAAACTCCTAAGTATACAAATGTTGTAAAATAAAAAGGTCACACTAAACCCATTTTTATAAATAATAATAAAATCTTATAAATTTAATTATTTGATCTCACGTTCGCCCTTTTAATTCTATACAATATTGTTTACGCGCAAATAAGGAAAACATAAATTTGGTAAAAAATTTCTAGACACATCTTGTGGTAGGAAGCGAATGATAGAAACTGTTACATAAGAAAAAAGCATTATGCCTTTTCTATGGTAGTCCAGTGATGCTGTTAAGACCTTGCTAAGTCAACAGCGTAATTCGTTCGAAAAAAAAAACCTTTTCTATGCGATTTTCTCACTGACTTTCTTGTGTTCTATAAGTATCGTGGGTTCCAAGTTGAATAACCGTAATATTGAACGCTTAAATAGATATAATTCCTAGAATATTAGATTAAACATTTGATTTGATTCATTACAATAAGAAACTTCGTTCCTGATGAGTTTCCCTACAAGTACTTTTTTAAAAGGCTTCTTAAAATTCTTCTAATGAACTAATTCTTATTTATATACGCAAAAGTAGAAAGTACAAAGGAATTAAAAACTACTCAAGGTTANGTCCGTCAATGGGGGAACTTCGTACAGCAGTCGTTATATCAATGCTTCAATAGTTACAACGATGACAGATCGGTCGGTAACGCTAACTCACTATTTAGTTCTATATTCAAATTGTAGATGGCATATAGTTCCGTTAAGAGGAAAAAAAACGGTTTTTAAATTTTTAGTCGTTGACAAGTTGAGACAAGAGTGAGTTGTGTCGTAGTTATACTGTGAATTCATTGTGAAAAACAACGGATTTTTATGGTCTGTCGAGGTAAGTGTACAGTGTATAGTACGTTTTATATTTTTATCGTGTTCAAATAGAATTTATAACGATATTTACAGAAATACGATATACGATGAAAACATGACATATAAATTTAATATTGGGGAAACATCGTCTAGTGATCTAGGGAAACATCGTCATGTGCCGTTCTTGCCCCAAATCAGATATAGCAAACCTTTTTTGGGTTCAACTTTTTTATATTATAACTGATTAAGTATTACTTTATTCGCATAAGTTTTTAAGTGTCTAAGTGTTGTAGATATATATGTCATTCCATTGGTCGCTTTTAAAATTTTTAAATGTACCTTAATATTGGTTTTTCATAAAACCACTTAGGTATTAACGCCACCGTAAATGTCTTTGTTTCGCAGTGGTCGGGGTGTGCATCTCAATAGCGTTGGCATTAATACCTAAGTATCAAATTATATTATACTATAATAGAATCCTCATTATCATTGGTAAGATATCGTCTATTTATTTAAGGGTTTTTTTTCTGCAGGTATATTTTTTAAAAAATGGCTAGAAATTACAAAAGAAAATCCAACAAGTCATCTTATAGCAAGGAGAAACTGCTAGAAGCCGTGAAAGCTGTCCAGAATGGACAATTAAGTGGATATAAAGCTGCTCGCATTTATAACATACCAAGAATGACAATCATGGACCACGTTAAAAATAAAAGGTGGAAATCAACTACCTTAGGAAGGTCCACAGCCCTCTCTGCAGATATTGAAAAAAAACTAGCATCATATCTTCATACGATGGAACGGTATGGTTTTGGACTTACTAGAGATGAACTTTTGGAAGTAGTAAGCCATTATGTAAACCTAAATAAAATACAGACACCATTCAAAAATGGCAAGCCTGGCAAAGATTGGTTTATGGCCTTTAAACAACGAAACAATCTCTCTGTTAAAAAACCACAAGCAGTTGAATACGCTCGTAAGAAAGCAGTAGATCCTTACATTATTTATCCATATTTTGACTTACTGGAAAAAACAATTAACGAGTTAGGTTTACAACACAAACCACGTGCAATATGGAATTTAGATGAGACAAGCTTTTCTAAAGACCCATCTAAGACAAAAATAGTTGGCCGCAGGGGTTATGCGGCAACCAGAATAATTGCTAGTCCAGGTAAAGATAATACAACCGTTTTACTAGCTGCAAATGCAGTTGGAGAAAAAATTGCTCCACTTATAATATTTAAAGGTAAAAACATTTGGGACCAGTGGACTTCACCGAATGCATATCCACAAACAACATATGCTGCTACAGCAAATGGGTGGATGGAGACGGAGATATTTGAAAATTATTTTAAAAAGTCATTTTTACCAGCTCTTGGAAATGAACGTCCTGTACTTCTTATATTCGACGGTCATTCTACACATGTGGGACTCAACATAATGGAAGAAGCTCAAAAACAAAACGTAACCATAATGAAACTCCCTGCTCATACGAGTCACATCCTACAGCCTTTAGACATAGCCGTTATGAAATCTTTTAAAGATCACTGGGATCCATTACTAGTTAAATGGCAAAGGATGAATGTTGGTGTGCAGCTACCGAAAAATGAATTCTCTCGGATGATTGGTATGGTATGGGCTCAGATAGACCCTATTGCAATACAAAATGGATTTCGAAAAGCTGGCATTTACCCTTTGAATCGAGAAGTAATAAGCGAGAACCAGTTTGATATTCTAAAATTAAATCAATGGAAGCGATTTATAAACACACAAAATTTGTCAGACGAACATAATAAAAATACATGTTTCTCAAAAAATGCCCACAGGGAAATTTCTGAAATAGGACCAAAAAGTCTTCTCTCAATAGTTCTCAACTTTATCGTAAAAAAAATAATTTTAATTGACGAATATACACAGAATCAAGCAAATAATCATAGTTCAGATTCAGTTAGCTTTGAAGAGCTTTTACTTTCTAAACTTCAAAGAGGTGATAATAAAAAAACTCCACGAAAAAAAATAGCATCTGGTGCCGAAGTTATTACTCAGGATGACGTAATAGAAAGAAAGAGGTTAGAACAAACGAAAACTATAAAAAAATTAAAACCACGTCCTTCGACGAGTTCTTCCTCTTCCGTTACATGTCTAAGCGAAATATCAAGAAAAGATGATCAATTACAACCATTCGCCGTAAGAGATTCTTCTCAACTTCCACAATGTCTACAAAACAATATTGGTAAAATTAAGGTTTTATCCAATATAGTTATTAAGCCCGCTACACAAAGAGAAGAAACTAAGTGCACAAAGGGTAAAGGAAAAAAAAGCTCTGACAAGGAAAACACATTATTAACTTTGTATCAACGAAATTCTTCTATTGGTCATAGTTCTACGACTAGTGTGTCAGGATCTATAAGCACCCATAGTAATTCAGATTTGCTAGATATTATTTCTTCGCTATCTAACTCCGATGACGATGATATAGATTCTATATTAGCAAGAAAAAAACAAACTTCTTACTTAACTACCGGAACAAATAATTTACAGAAACTAAACAAACAGACTAAAGAGTCTTCGAAATCTTCCGATAATGAAAACCAACCAGAACCTCAGTTATCGGTTAATATGTATTGTACCGGAGATCGCGTTTTAGTGCGGTATTATACTAGAAATAAATGGAAATATTATGTAGGGATAGTTGAAGATATAATAAAAGAAAAAAATAAAGAACTTTATTATAGGATCAGATTTTATATAACGATTAAAAAACCAAAACTAATGTTTAAAATGACAAAAAAAGTTGATCGTGATGATGTTCCTGAAATTTTGGTTATTAAAAAGATAGATGTAATATCTGTGCCTTCAAAATTAAATGAATTTATACTATCAGATGAATGTGATGCTGTTTACTTCTGAATACAATTTTAATTGTTTTTGTATAACGTTCTCGACTTTTTCATGAAATCGCTTATTTTATATGTAGTTAAGATTTTAGAGTATTACTTAACACATTTTTAACAGTTCTCATATCTATTAAACCACAATATGGAAAGTTGTCAAATATTGTTTGGAACATAAATCTTAAAAGATTAAGTTTAAACTTTGATAAGAAAGAATCCCTTTACTTTCGGTATTATACATCTATATATAGTAAAGCTTATTTAAGATAAAATGAAGAACAGTGTTTTTTTAATTATTTATCTAAAATACCTAACTTAAATATGCTAAGTAATATTTTTTTATTAATCTAAGCATTATTTCTAGACATTCTTTGATTAAATATGTATGATTACTTATTTTGAAATAATATGGTTTCAAAGTTGTTAGGTACATGTTACATAGTACACACATACTTAATTGGTTATATGTCTTGTGTTAGTTAATACATGGTGCGAAAAAACATGTAAAATTTAAATGCATAATAATAATGAATAAAATAGTACATAAACAAAACTAGTTTTTATTAAAAACTTTCATTAATAGATACGCATTAAAATATAAGAGAGTGTACAAGGTCGTTTCATATTTTGATACTTTGGTTTATCGGATCTTTTTAATATAATTAATATAATTCACACTTAACGTATTGATTTAAATGTTTATAACCTCTTTCCTTGCAAATATGCTGGACTTACCCCTTTTATTATTTTACTGCTATACCTCATGATTGCTGCATTGTATTATGATACATATAGGATCCTTTTTATTAGAATTCATGTATCCATATCTATATCATACCTGTGTGCTAAAATCTATCATACTTCATAAAATAAATACTAGTGACGGACTTTCCCCCAATTTTCGGGAAAGTCCGTCTAATGACTACCTTTTAAAAATCGCTTTTTTCTTCGTTTCCATAAGGGCTACGAAGCTGTTCGTAAAAGTAACTGCTAAATAAGGAATTTTTAGTTATCATTAATATTTAAAACATATAATTAAATAAGAAATCAGCTATAGAATGTTCATCAAAGTCAATTTACAAAAAACTATGCCGATCTTCCCCACCTTGACCTTAAATAGTTTTGACGTTAAAAGCGTTTTCTCAGGGCTTAGGTTAAA
>JACEII010000370.1:0-27920 GCA_014332785.1 Antheraea mylitta | reverse complement strand
CTCGGCAGCAACTCAAGTCTAGGTCCGTTCCCTCGGCGTGGAGCCTTTGCGTGCGCTGTTCGCGCGATACACTTACACAAAATCTTTCATCACTGCAACAACATTACACATACCACCTCCACACACGTGCACGAATACACGCTTGCACGTGAAAGTGGAAAGGTTTTATTTTTTCCCTTATCGAACTGTAACAGCTTAGAAAATTATCCGATACGAAATATATATATAAGAATTGTTGAGGTAGTAAGCTTGGTACACAAATATGTTTCAACATCTCATATATGTATGAATGGTTAGCTTAACTCAGATATGTAGGTCGCGAATTGCATGTATCAATCAGGCAACAACCCAAATCGAGGTGTGCCGTTCACTCTTGAGTTAATTGTCAAATAAAATCGGTTGAGTGCCTTAAGTGCTCGCCTTAGTAGTCCGTTGAAGCTGTTAAAACCCTGCTGGGTCAATAGCGTAGTCAGTTCGAGAAAAAAAATATTGGTAGTTTCCGCACTATACCTTATATGTATTATACCATGTGCTAGCATGTGCCAGTGGGTTGTATTGCCTAAAATATTGAATATAAATATTTCTTAGTAAAAAAGTAAGCATTACAAATAACCTTCATATTAACTATATATATATACATCGGGGGAGCGATTATTGACCGTTGATACCGCGCTATTGACTATAGCTCTAGGGTGTTACTAATGACCTCAAACGTTATTGGTTGAAGTTGTCGGCTGTTTATTATTTACCTCCGATATGAAACACCATTGGTGGTTGTTGGTGGATCGATCGTTAAAATAATAACCATGACGTCACTATGGATGACGTCATGCTGCTACTTGGACGCTATTTTATCACTGCCGTTACATATAAGAATGTAAATCTGACGTGTCTGTCCATTTTACATTTTTGTACAAAAAAAAACGTTGCAGGTGTCTCAGAATAAGTAATAAAAACATTTTAATCAATTTTAGTAATGTCTCTCTTTATCTGTGTTCGTCTTCGTGTTCATGCAGAATACGCATCACTCTGAAAATACGACGTTTATGACAAAACCTCTGCAAGAATGTTATAGAATATGTCTTTGAGTAACATTAAGTCTTTGTTACATCAAAATCGGTTTGGTTTATCAAAAAATATTTTAATAAGGACGCGAGAGCAACCAGAGAAAAATGTATAAGTAAATGGAAAGTTCCACGCACACGAAGTCGCGGGCACAACCAGTGTGTAATAAATTAACAATTTCTGCTTGTTTATATTATAAAGAATAAAAATAAATAATATCGAAATTTACACATTCGTTGCTTGTAAATTCGACCTATAAAATATATATTATGTTTCCTTACGTCTTCGTCTCCATAATTACAATTCCTTATTACACGACAAGTAATTAAGTATAAGTAACGAGAGAAGTACATTGCGTTAAAAAGCTTTCGCAAAAAATACGTTTTTTTTTTCGAAACGACTACTCTATTGACCCAGCAAGGTCTTAACAGCTTCACCGGACTACTAAGGCGAGCGCTTAGGGCACTCAGCCGATTTTATTTTGGCAACCAGCTCAAGGGTGCACGGCACACCTCGGCTTGGCTGTTGCCTGTTGCATGCAAAATCGCGACCCATCTTAGCTAACCTAGCTAACTATTCATATATGTATGAGTTGTTGAAACGTATATGTGTACTAAGCATACACGCCTCAACAACTCCTCCATATATTTATTATCGGAAAATTGAGAGTATTTCAGTTCGATAAGGGAAAAAAAAGTAAACTCTTCCACTTTCCTGTGTAAACAAACCTAAAGTAACGCTAGCTCACCGTCAGAACAGTCTTAGATTTGTACACGAACATGTGAACTGGACATTAGACCAATGGAGAGCAGTCTTGTTCGCAGATGAGTTAAGGATGTGTGTTAGTAGCAATGATGGTCGAGGAAGAGTCTACAGACCACAGAGATTTTCCCGCTGTTGTATCACGGACCGTGTGACATATGGCGGTGGTTCGTGTATGTTCTGGGGAGGCATTTCGCATGAAACGAAAACTGAGTTCTGTTCATCGCTGGGGCCAATATTAGGCAACAAATTAGAGGATTGACGTCAACAGTATTTAGAGGAAGTTCTCCAGGAACATGTCGCACCATTTAGCGGTTTTATTCGAGATAACTTTCTCTTTATGCATGACAATGCAAGATCCCATACTGCTGCTATAGTACGACAATACATGCAAGAGGTGATTATCTCCGTGATAGAGTAGCCAGCTCGGAGCCCGAACCTCAATCCGCTTGAGCACTTGTGGGATGAGTTAAAAAAATAAATAAGAAGTATTGCTCCAGCCAATCTTTAGGAGCTACAAAATGCGCTCAAGGAGGAAGTGGACGCTATGCCACAAAGCCTTATCCAACACTTGATAGAGTCTATGAAAAACCGGTGCCAAACTGTTATTCCGCCAAGAGGGGGCAACACTTCTTATTAGTAAATGTTTTTTCAGTTTTTTTTTATTTCTTTTAATGTATTCTTGAACTCGTTACAATAATTTCCGAACTGAGCAAAAATAAATTTGTTGTTGTTCTTCTTTTCTGCAGTAAGGTAAATTTCTCACCACTTATATGATATCATTGAATAGGTATTGAAATAACCTTTCATCACATATTAAAAAATAAATGTAATTTTTTAAACAAAGGTAATAAGGTCATTTTCTATGTTTTTAAGATAATTAAAATAAAAAAAATGAATTATACATTCTTTCTTTAAAAAACTTCAATGAATTTAATAATTATATGAATTTACTGTTAAGACTTACATAGTGTAACTTAACCTCTCAATGCTTTTGTTTTATTTTTTCTTGATCGCCATTTTTATTATTTATCTGAACGCTCAAAACGCCCACAAATGCCTTCCACTAGCTCTTACGATCGTAACGCTCGCGAGCTAGTGGAACGGGAAAACTCGCGGTCGTGAGCGTGAGCGTTGTGAGCTTCTAGTGGAACGTAGTCTTAGAGACACGATCGTTCATTTGTTTGAACGACGTTCTATTTATAATATATACAAAAGTTTCAACCAATCTGCCAAAGAGGATGACATACTCGGTAGCTACACACTCTTTGGTATTAAATAAGAAGTTTTTTTAAAGGAATGTTGCATATATTTATATAGAACATTGAAATAATCGCACGACATATTACCTGAATATTAATCTTCTAACTTCACATGATAATTTAAAACCTATCTTTGATTTTATCAACTCCACACTTTGAGGTATTTGAACAATGTTGTTTTACAATTACTCGAGGATTAAGAAGATAACAAAAATCTTCTATATAAAATTTCAGACATATGTATATATAAAATTTGGCGCTTATGCATTTACATTAACTTGGACATAAAAGGAAACTTAACTAAAGAATACATAAGAACTACCCATATTGACAACTTCACAATTTGCAAGAGAAATGCATTGAAAATTAAGAAGAATAAAACGATGGTTAATAAATGTATGAAATATGATATTAAAGATTTGATGCTTATGCCTTTACATTAACTTGGGCATAGAAGAAAACTGGCTAAAGAATACATAAAAACCACCCATGTTGACAACTTGCGTTGAGAATTGGCAGTGTGGATTTAATTCCTTCGCCTGTCCTATTCGACGAATATTATTACTACTACTACTACTGAAAGTACAGTCGCCGACTAATAAATAACATTTCTTGCTAATGTCTAGTTATCTATATACATAAAATGATAAAGGTCTGACGCTGTTCGCGGGTCACTTAAAAACTACTGGATAGATTACGATTGTTTTTTTTAGGTCTACCTAACCTTAGAAACTTATTCCTTAACTAAAGAATAACGTGATTGTTTTAAGAAAATACGCTTTTTTAAGTGATAGTACATATAAGTGATGTTTGATTTCTTGCCATGGAGAAGTGAGGCAGGCAGTGGTGGTTGTTTTCCCCCGGTCATTTTGTTAAGATAATAAACAACGCAGACGAAGACAGGCATCGACTATTATTTTAAATAAATTTACAAAATAGATATTCTAAATTATTTATTTTAAGAAGTTTTAATGAAATACCATAAAACATGTACCTATGTAGACAAAATAATATATTATATGTAAAACTAATTTTTGAAGAACAGAGTTTAATAAATATAACTAAACTGAAGAAGTAATTATGTATGCAATACAATAATTTCAGTTTTCAGTATTAAAACTTTTTGACATTACATTAAAAAGGACGTGAGTTGAGTATCTAACAAAATATCACCAAATTGAATTAAAACAAAAAAGAATTCGTGATTAATGGACATTTTCAAAGAGGATTTTAAAGAGTAAAGCTTATATATTTACACTAGCTGTTGCCCGCGGCTCCGCACGCGTTTTTTTTTAAATATATTAAATAAATGTAAAATTTTGATCACATATCTAGTGTAAATTACAATAATACTCTTTCAAAAATATTTGTAAGTATCACACGCACATCATCTACTGTAACAGGTAACATGTACTTGTACATTATATATGTGAATACGAATAGTGAATCGAATGGGAAGAGATTTATCATCAGCCACATAACTGGAACTTTAAACTGCTATATATGACCCTTAGTGCCCACTTACACTATATAAGAAAGTAATGAAAATATTAAGCTATACATTTTCGAACAATATGTGTTAAATCTTTTATTATATAGATATAATATGTCCATAGTGTCGATATAATTAAGTTATTATCATACCTTGCTATAATTTAAATCACATATAAACATATGACTTTCAATTACAACAGCGATACCCTTGGTGTTACAGTTGTTCATAGGCGACGTTAACCACTTACCATCAGGTGGGCTGTCAGCCTGTTCGCTGCCTTTTGGTATAAAAAAATCTTGGAGTCCAGTACAGCTCGTGTATGTTTACAGTGAACAACATACTTTTGATTAATTTCACATGGACGAAGGCACGGATAACAGCTTATCACTACATAGTGTAAGAAAAAGTCCTGTTCCACGTCTGTCTATATGTCTGTTCGCGATAAGATCAAAAACTACAGAACGCATCTTTATGCCGTTTTCACCAATATATAAAATGATTATTGGGCAAGGTATAGGTATAGTTTGTCTTATTATCAGGGCGGGCAACGTCTGCTGAACCCGCTAGCTTAAAATAAAACAGCTAATTAGTTACTTATTTGTCTGTAAAATTCCCGTTCAAATATTACTTGTAGTCCGGTGAAGCTATTAAGACCTTGCTAGATCAATAGCGTAGTCATTTCTAAGAAGAAAAAAAACCGTTCAAATAGGTCCAGCCGTTTCGGAGATTACCCGTAACAAATAAAAAAAAAACAGACATATCCACAGAATTAAAACAAATGTTGATATTTGTAGCATCACGGATATTTTGAATATAAAATACACTCACTTTACTTTTATTATACGTAATATATCACAAATCAAAAATTGGGTACAAAACTAACGTAGAATAAAGTTTTTGAGGAGTTTTTGGCGGGATTTTAGTCTGTCATGTAGTGGATTTTATATTTTATTCATAATCTTGTCTTACTTATCTGTATATTGTGTTAAATTGGTAGAGTTTTATGTAATATGGTTCGTTTATTGTGCATAAATGAAATGAAAGATAAATAATACCGCGAAGCATGAATTCTGTTGTCTTGAAAATTAAGAAGATAAAAATTTACGAAATATTACATAGAGGATTTGGCGCTTATACCTTTACATTATCTTGGATATAGAAAAAAACTACCTATATTAACTACTTCAGAATTGGCAATATGGATTAATTCCTTTGACTATCTTATTGGATGAATATTATTACTACTAAACTTTTTGAATAGCGACACAAAATAAACTTTAGAAATGTTTGCGATATAAACGTACCACGTATAATTAAAAATTGGAAACAAAAATAACGTAGAATTAACTGTTTTAATAGGAACACAAAATAAACCATGAAAATATTTGCGAGAGATTGTTATCGCGTTACCATGGCAACGCATATAGTACTGACATTAACACGCATCGAAAGCTTCCAAATTAGCCCGATTTTGAAACATTCTTCATTAGTGCCCAGCTTCTATTGGTTTAAACATTATGATATGTAGCCTATAGCCATCCTCGATAAATGAACTATCTAACACTAAAAGAAACTTTCAAATCAGATCTGTAGTTTTTGAGATCATCGCGTTCAACCAAACAAACAAACAAACAAACTCTTTAGCTTTATATATTAGTATAGATAACATTTGTACCAAAAATGTTTTGAAAGCATTTTTGTTTTATTTAAGTTACAATATGTTAGTTACATATTTTATTTATGTTGTAAGAGTATTCAAAACACTGCAACCAAGAGAAACTTATTATTCCGAATACCCAGTAAAACCTACGATTATACCATAATGTTACCAAAATATAATTAAAATGTTATATGGTCAGTTCGCTATCCATACTGGGAAAACGTAAATCTGTGTCTTGAAGATTTTTCTTGATCCACTGATTCGCTTGCTCGGTCATTTCTTCATCAAAGTAGTCGCGCCATCCGCCAGCTTTACCTGATTGACAAAAAATATACATTTATGTAGATTTTCTTAAAACGACTTAAAGATTCACTTTGTGTATCTCCGAAATGGTTCTAACGATTTGGATCGAATTCACTTTTAGATATGGTTTTCCTTTTAAGTTTGTTTTCCGTGTATAAATGAGACTCATTAATAAAATAACATTTTATAAGTAACTAGCCTCTGCTCGCGACTTCGTTCGCGTGGAATAGATACACTAACACGCAGCAGTTCTCAAAAGGAAAAACATCCCGATTTTGAAACATTTTTCATCTGTGCTCTCCTCCTATTGATCTTAGCGTGATGATATATAGCCTATAACCATTGTCGATGAATGAGCTATATAACATTGAAATAATTATTCAAATCGGGCCAGTAGTTCCTGAGATTACCTCCTACAACACCACAACATCACAACGTCACAAACTCACAAACTTTACCTTTTTATAATATTTATATATTATATATATTAAAATTAATATTATTAGTATTAGTATATTAGTATAGATTATCAGGCCTTATATCATAGAGCGCCATCTCGTAAATGTTACTAGTACTTCTATTATTTAAAAATGTTGTGAGATGACGCTATATAAGTCTATCTGTTCAGGAATTTGTTCGGCTCATATCCAATAGAAAAAATGCAATAGTATTAACTTTTGATATATTTACTTAATATTAAAATTTCACAATTTAGTACACTTATCTATAATAATGTAAAAATGGAAGTCCTTATATCGGAGATGAATTTTTGTTTTTGTTTTTCGAATTGACTACGCTATTTATCTAGCAAGGTCTTAACAGCTTTACGTCCGGTAAACTACTCCGGTCCGGTTAAACGTCCGGTACTACGGCGAGCGCTTATGGCACTCAGCCGATTTTATTTTGACAACAAGCTCAAGGGCACACGGAACATCTTTGCGTGGGCTGTTGCCTGATTTATGCGTATCAAAAATGAATGAAATCTTATTCCGCTGACTAATCAGAATGTAACTGGCATACCTATCTTTTTAAATATTTTCCATAAGTAGCGCTAGTGGTTTGTTTTATAAAAAAAAATGTATATTACATTAATGTAATACGATTGTATAATGCCATGGTTAGGTTCACGCACTATAAAACTTCGAGCGACTTACAGTATTATCTTCTAATGATTTATAACAATTAAATTCCTTTTACCTTTTCTAATGAATGCTTGTTCTCCTGTTATCAAAATACCGAGCTCATTCATCGCATCATAGTTCACAGATTTATTATTCTTAAAATTTTCAATGTTGAGATGGTCGCACAAACGAGCGATCTGATCATCTGTGTATTGTTTGTTAAAGAACTTGGACATTTTTCGTATAGCGGCAGGAAGATCCTATAGATAAGAAAATAAAACATTAACATACAAAAAACAACCGTAGTAACTTTAGGTGTTGTACACTTACTTTAACAAGGTCCTCATAGAACAAAAATAATAAATTCGGGTGATCTCGTTTCTCCCAGGCTTCTTTAATATGTTCGAAGAACGGTGTCCAGTGATCTGTAAAATGACAAGTTACGTATTTATATTAGAGATATATTCAAACTGCATTTATTTACTGTTTATTCCAAGTAATGGAGACGTGTTGCATTTGCATTTCATACACACTTCGCTTCGCCAAATATTTTGACAGCTCTGAAGATAGATGCAGAGGAGAAGAATTAAGGTATCAATACGTATTACATTATATGAACAAAATCAAGACCACTTAAGGATAAATAAATACCAATTCTTGATTCCATAACATTATTTTTACTCTGCTTTGTGTCATGTTCTTGACGATATGATGCCCAAGCCCGAACTTTCGGCTATATTTATAACGGCCAAAAAGATCGACGAGTTACATTGGGTTGTGGCACCGTAGAACCGTCAATCATACACGAATTATTTACTCCTGATTTTAGGAATATTATTAACTCAAGACGTTTTTTTTTAACAGCGAAAATATTCTTTTTGTCTTTGAATTTCACATACGTTATTTTCGTCACACAACATATTAAATGAAACGAATGGGTGAATTACTTTATTAATTTTAAAGAGGAAAATCTCTTGAAATTAAAAATGGTTATTACCGTTTTCCCATATTACCAACCAGTAAGTAGAACTTACTGTAGTTGTATTGCAATAAATTTTGAAGTTAAATTATCTTATTATTAGTATATAATAACGTACTATATTTACTCCTATACAATGCATATGAAATAACGACGAATAAGTTTGAATAGTTATTTATGTTGTTATTGATAAAAAAACTAAATTTCAACAACGTTTTCAAATAACAATCGAATAACTGGCAACAGTTTCTATTAACAATTATTGTAAAATAACACAATTGTATATAGATATTTGTTTATATGTATACTCACGTAAACTGTTTGAAAAATAATGCCAATAGGTTTTGAAGTCCCCGATGTATCCTTGAGTCCTTATGAGCCTATTGAGATGGTAAAATGAAACCGCGACATCCCTTGGGTCTCTAGCTACGTAAACCACCTTTCCGGTGTCGAGCAATGAGGGCGGCAACAAAGATAGAGGTAAGTGAGTTTTCACAAACCGAGGGGACGGTATTTTAGCCAGTTGGTCGGCGCCGGGCTGCATGAGCCACTCTAGTGATTTCAGTCTATCTTCACTGTAGTCATTCTCCTCTGTAAATTTCTTCAACAATTCCGGGTGTACACACATGCAAAATCTATACAAAAATAAGAATCGAGCGTGAGTTCACATGCGGTCAAAGTGTTTATTCAGATTTATATTTAAGCGAATGGCATATCTCAACATAGTAGAGTCCGTGTATGGACCCGTATACTACAGTAGAGTAGTGTAGATGCAGACCGTCGAAGAATAGGGAAACTATATAAAAGAATGAGGCGTCACGGGATGCCTGGCAGATGTGAAACATCAAAATTGTTTTGTATAAGTTATATGCTTAAAAGAACAGATTACGACAGGAATCTGTTATGGCATAATGAAAATATAAAGCTAAAAAGATTAAATTCCATAAAATAATGACTGTTTATTTATTTTGTTACATAAATATTCATTTTTATTAAATACAAAATATAAAACTTCAACTAGGCCCAGGCGCGATGTTTTTGGCGACATTTATTAAAGGGCGCTTGGTCGTCGGCGCGTGCCGCGTTTCACTAGTAGAACAGTGGCCTACAAGATAGGGTTGCAAATGTTTTGAGTATTTCGTTAATAGTCTAATGTTCGTGTTTTGCGTCGCCACGCCAACAATCAGGTTTACTCTCCGCCTGTAGATGTTTCATATCAAAAACGCATCCTATATCATTCTTTCACAGCCTAAAACCTATACATTTATAGCTTTCTCTTTTTTGTTAGAAAAATCCGCTTCATAAAGTTTACGCTGTCCAAAAGAAATGTCACTCTTGAGAAATATATAGATATAGTATAGTATAGTAGATTTTTTATCCGTAAACATACCAAGAGTTACATAATGAAGCTTTAGTAAAATATGCCTATTAAACTGTCTTGTGTATGTTTGGCGCAGCGATTGAACGGGTCGTCGCGTCATTGGGTTTGAACCTAATATGATATGCCTGATTCCATTTTATGAATTCATAGATATATTATCGGGACAGGTTTTATTAAACATACATATATGTATATATATAATTATATAGGCAGCCCGGTGAAGCTGTAAAGACCCCACTAGGCCAATAGCGTAACTTGTTAGAAAAAAAAATTACATATAAAAGAAAGTCCTTTGCCACATCAGTATGTTCGTGATAAATTCAAAAACTACTGAAAGGATTTTGCACGCGCTCTTCACCAGTAAATAAAGTGATTCACAAGGACGGTCATGTAATTTGTCAGGGCAGGACAACGTCCGCCGGGCCCGCTAGTAATTTATATATAAGAGTAAAACTGTACTGTCTGTTTTTTTTTTGGGGTAAACTTTGAAGCGATTGAAACAAATATGATTTATTTGTAGACAGTGTGAGGACGATCTAGGCTTCATTTCTACTTTACACAGTTAAATGTAACTAAGGTAATTTTCAATCAGTAAACATAAAGCATGAATAAAATATCATATAAAGAATAAAGAACAACCTATAAATGAATACCAATAGAACACGCTGTACCTATGAGACAACAAAACCACTAACGATAACGAAATCATCGCTATAATTTCCTCTTCTAATACGATATATATACTATGAAATGTGAAGTAACACAATGTATTAAATAATTCTACAAGGTCTAAGTAACCTAGTTTTAATGGTGGTAGAACCTCGCTTAAGCTATTACTGGTTTCAGCGTGAATGGGTCGGCTCACCCGGGATAGTATCACCCGACCCGCAGAAAACCGACGTGAAGTAACAGTGCAACAATGTAATTGTTGCGTTTCGTTCGGTCAGCGAGAGCGTCGGAAGTCCATTTCGCCTCCTCTCCCATTCCCAGTCAACCCCTCCCATATTCCCTTCAAACACAGGCTGGCTACGCTCTTGCAACTCCCCTGGTGTTGCTAGTGCTTATGGACGACGGTGATCAATTAACATCAGGAGACCCGCATCTTCGTTTGCCTCCTAAGATATATATACAAAAAAATAGTGGAAGCATGTACGGACTATGTCAATATCGTTTTGGTCGCTCTGAATGTAGCTGTCAGTTCGGGCTTGCGCGTAATATAATCAAGAATAGAAAACAAAACAACGAAGGTGAAGAAATACTATTACGTGTATCTAAAATTGGCATTTATTTCTACATTAAGTTGTGTCAATTATAATATTATATCGACATTAGAATATAACATATACTTCAATCTAAATTTGTGTTTTTTGCAACTGTATTCAGAATAGAAACTTGTCTAGAACTTTCACATTTAAATTACAAATGTTTACTCTAAACACGGTTACTTATCTCGAATAAGTAGATGATTATAATTAAATACTCGACTACTTCTAATACATAACATTAACTCAATTCAATTTTCAACAAAAACTAATTTAAGTTAAATAAACCGTAATAAAATTTCAAGGGTATTTATTTAACTTATTGTTAATGCAAGGTCGATGCGACGGTTAAAAATTCATTGATATTGTATTTTAGAGTTCCCTTTAGATAGTCTTTTGTCATTGAAATTGACAATTTTAAAGAATACTGTATGAATAGTGAAACCTTAAACAACGCTGTTTCCTACATCGTAGAAATAAAACGCAAAATTCATTTTTTTTCTGAACTGTAAAACAATATAACTAGTCGCAGTTGTTGACAAAAGATGTGTAATTTCATGTAGTTCTTTAAAAGATAAACATCTTAACTAGCACCTTATGATTGCTCATTTTCTTCAGTAAAACCTGGGATTAGCCTAGACTTACATTAGTTTCAAGGAGGAAATTGGAATTACCTATGAAATATTAATTAACATCTTAAAATCCATTATCAATCTAGAGTCATTAAAAAAAGTTATAATGTTTTATATTCACACAAAAACGTGTGAATAAAACTTCAATGGAAAACTACTTTTTTTGGTTAGTTAGTTGAATACAAGTCTCTTTTTTAAGTTTTTAAATTACTTCATTAGTAATATTTGTGTAACTCACTCTAAAAATGGATATCTCTCCGTAAGTGGTACAGCATTCGACCCTTTATAATCTAGATCATTTGCGATCATCCAAACTAATTCTTGAGTCCATGTAGTTCCTGTAAAGTGTTACATCAAATTTAATAAAGATGTAAGCTACTCACCTTTAACGTGAGTTTTTTTATTTCAGGTGATATATAGATATATGGGCTTTGAATGACCACACGTTATTATGAAAAATAGCCTTTTTTAATAAGATAATAATGTATTTTTAGTGTCATAAGTCAACAAACAGTGTCATCTGATAATGAGTCACCGTGCTCTTTTTTTATATCATAGGAGGCAAACGAACAGATGGGTCACCTGATGATTTTTTTTATTATAGCACGGCAAAGTGACTGCACTATGTCTGATGGTAAGCACAGTACAATCCAAAAATAATAGCGACCACCGATTGACACACTGTCCATCACCGGTCGCCACTATCATGCCGGCCTGTAATAAGCTGGATATGCACAGGCTGATCCCGAAACGCGACCCGTAGAAGCGAATCACTATTACGGGCTTTTTCGCCATACACATGGTGGTTGCGACCCAGTCGGGCTGTAAAACCCTACCACCCCGCTTGTGCCATTGCCTCGTTCGTTATTCAGCAGGGTGCACCACGTGCAAGTGAGGTTGGCTTGGGTGTCTCAAGTCTTATGATGTTATCCGACACCCCTTACACCCCAATCACCACCATCACAATCATCACCACCGTCCATAGACACTTGCAACAATCAAGGGAGTCACAAGTGCGTTGCCAGCCTGTGTTTGGGAGGAGGGCGCGGGGGGACAGGAAGGGAAGGAGGAAGGGGAAGGGGAGGGTACGTGGGTCTCCGACTCTCTCACTGACCGAACGAAACGCAACAATGCAAGCACTGTTACTTCACGTCAGTTTTCTGTGAGAGGGTGGTGCTTCCCCAGACGAGCCGACCCATTCGTGCTGAAAACAATAATAGCTTCAGCTTGGCTCTACCACTACTTAGATTCGAAGATTCAAAAATATCCTTGCTAATAATTACGAAGATGAGTTTGTTTGTTTAACTTTACTTGCTTAATCTCTTATTTGTTATTTTGTTTATTTCTAATTTAACACTCTTAAAATCAGAAAAATGTATACTATTCTCGAGGCATAGATTAAATGTACATTTAAGTAAAACCGTGAGAAAAAGTTAGTATTGAATAAAGACGAGGATCGGATTACTCTTATTTCAACAAGCAGCAAATGTTGCATATAGAGTAAACTACTAATATATATAGGTCTCTCAGTTGGTAGTTCATTTTAAGCGCCAACTGAAAAACCTAGGTTCACCTGATTGCATTTGTAAGAAATTCAAAATAACTTCAACTTCAACAGATGAGAATTGACTTTTAAGAACACACTATTCAAATAGGTGGTAGAGCCACGCTGAAGCTAATACTGGCTTCAAAATGAATAATGGGTCGGTTTGCCAGAAGCAGTACCACCCTTTCACAGAAAAGTAACAGTGATTGCATTGTTGCGTTTCTTTCGGTAAGTGAGAGCGCCGGAGAGTCCATATTCCCTGCTCTCTCTCCACCCTTCTTCCCCCCACCCCCCTAAGACAGGCTGGCAACGTACTTGCAACTCCCCTGGTGTTGCTAGTGTTTATGGATGGCGGTGATCACTTATCAGGTGACCCAGCTGTTCTTTTGTCTTCCACGACAAAAAAAATACCGGAACACAAAGATAGGAGTAAAGCTTAAAAGTTGGTGGTATATCATTAATTAAATTTAAAACAGCTATAGGAAACAAACCTGATCGAGGGTACGTTACTACAAAGACATCGTCGGCTCTGAGCGGCATGTTGTAGATCTTGCTGGCTTCCAGTTTGTATCGATGTGGGAAGAAATAACCTTTGGGACCGACGCGTACGTATCCCGTCCTTTCACCTGAACAGAAAGCATTTAACTTTATCATAGAAGGGTGGTGATCCTCTCAACCGCCGCTGTATGAAGGAGATGGAGACACTGCTTCAGGTCTTTCCGTCCTTTATACTGGATGTTGGCGCATTTTGTCAATACAAGCCGCCGGTCTTTGAGTTTTTTAATTATTTAGGAAAACACATCTAAAAGGCTAATTACAAGTTTTTCTTATAGAAACATAAATCAATAGAAAAAAAACAAGTATAGATACAAATTAACAGAAAATAACATAATTATTAAAAACACAAAGTTTGAATGCATGAGAAAATTTCTAGTGTTTATTCTGTAAACACGATACGCTAGTATAAAATAAATCTACATTATTGTCTAAAGAATTAAAAAATTTACATGCCTGGATCAAAAAAATATTTAGTCAATATGTCGTACAAGTGGTACTTGTAATAGTTTTGATTTTCTTAATATACTTGTGGCACACATAATCGAACTTAGATAACAGTTCTGGACAGTCTACAATTCCTTTGGCTATATTATTCTAATACATTAAATAAAAATAAATTGCACTCAAACTAGCAAACATTCAATTGAAACCTTACTACTGAAATTGTGTCTACATTAAATTAAAACTATGATTGTCGTTTGTATACAGCATTTTAATAATAATATTTGTATTAAAATTTTCAAACTTTCCTATCCATACCAACTATTATTTTATATAGAATACTAGCTGACCCGTGCAACTTTGTCTGCACCAAATTGTTTATCACTGGTTTCAATTGTATTTTTAAACGCGAAAAAAAAATGAATAAAACTGGTATCCAGTTGCAGCCACAACTAACTACCGTTGTCAAAAATCCAAACTATCCACGGATTCAGTGAAACATATACCCAGATTACATGTAATTTTTATTTTAAATAAGCCTAGTACCCGTTCGTAGCATCATCTACCACTCCGTTGTTTGTAGTCCGGTAAAGCTGTTAAGACCTTACTCTGTCAATAGCGTAGTCATTTAGAGAAAAAAAAATCATCTGCCAGGTTCATTTAAGATAAAAATTAACCTACATAAAACTAAATAAACATCTCTACCGCTTACTTTATCATAACCATCTTCAACTTGTATTAAAACCTTTTTCTACTCCATTATATTAAAGAAAAATATATGAACACCGTATCGAAGCGTCAAACATCCCGCCGAACCGTCAAATGTCACTTGCTTGAAACTATAGTCTAAAAGTTATAAACTGTTTTGAAAACGTATTTCAAATATATTTCTAATACATTTTTATAAATAATCTCTGTACCATTCACAACATAGTGCCTATCACTTCGTCATAATTTATCCATGTTGATATGTTTCTATTGTAGATTATTCTACGTTGTTATACTGAATATTTGGCATTAAATACATAACGTGTACTTGTCACACTTGATATTGGCGAAATTACCTATATAGGCAGAGGCCATACCGGAAAGAATCAATCAAGCCAGTTTTATACATTATATTCATCCTAACAACGGGCTACCTAGCTGCCGGTAAGAGTTGCGTTTTTTTGTGCATATCGTACCTTCACAGACAAAAATATTGATTTTTAAATAATTTTAGGATGTTTTTTTCCACTAACTTAGAAACGTTATTAAAATGGAATTATTATTGAAAGACATTTTTGGTATTGACAATAATATGCTTGATGCTATTTTTTGGAAATAAAAACAAAAGTAATCTTACCCCATGTTAGAATAGCAGTAATTTTATTATTACTATGTTTAGATATAAATAAGTACAAATTTTATCTTCCACACTACTTCAGTTATTACTCAACATTTAGACCGATTTATTGCTATAAAAATAATCTGTATAGAATATAGCTATAGCTATAGTTTAGTGCAGCACTGGCTGCACGATAAAGATAGCGATAATTGTGGCAGCGTATGTTATCGACGCATTTTTTTTTCGAATTGTATATGCTGTTGACCTGGTAAGGTCTTTACAGCTTCACCGAACTATTGAATCGAGCGCTGAAGGCACTCAACCGACTTGGGCTGTCGCCTGTTTTGTGCAAAAATCGCAACCTATCTGATCTAACCTAAGGTAAGCTATCTAGGTATACGTATATGATTTATTGAAACATGCATATGTACCAAGCATGCGTGCCTCAACAGCTTCTATATGTATTTTGTGTAGGAAAAATTTCTCCAAACTATATAGGATAGGATAGGGAAAAATAAGGGTAGAACTCTTTGTTGTGTGTTTATTTTTCTGAAAAAGAAAAACAGCATGTAAGCGTGTAGGCGTGCACGTGTGTATAGGTGATGTATGTGATGTTGTAGCAGTGATGTAAAGTTTTGTGTCACTGTATCACGTGAGCAGCGTACTCAAGGGCTCCCCGCCGAGGGAACGGACCTAGGCTTGAGCCGTTGCCGAGCGGGGCCTAATCTGGTGTGCGGGAGCGAAATTTACCCCCAGACCATGGTGGCGTGATAGTGATTATGCGGGCGAGGACGTGAACACGCTTTTTTTGAAGAGACAGGCTGCTACTGATCTTTCGCTGACGTGATTGAATCAGGAGGGTCGGTAAGAATGTGTCGCGGTCGTCTTCTATACTGCGCAGCGTTGGGTACGGGTTCATAGTTCGTGGCGGATACCACTAAAGGGCTGGGATAATTCGCGGCTTTTTTGAAGTAACTACGTGTGAGTGATTTTATATACGCCCAGACAGAAGGCATCTCCAGGTTCCTGTGGAGATCCTTATTCCGGACGTACCATGGGGCAACGGTTATTTTACGTTGGGCTCGGTTCTGGAGAACCTGTAACTTTTGAATACGATTTTGCGTATGTGCAAAAACCGAACAACTGTACGTCATAATCGGACGGATGCAAGTTTTATATAAAGTGAGTTTATGTCTGGGCGACATTTTACTCTTATGACAAAGCAAATGATAGAGACGACCCAAGACCATAGCGGCTTTATTTCACACTCTATCTATGTGTGAATCGAAATTTAAGTGTTTATCTAAAGTGACGCCAAGATATTTCACCTCGCCGGCCCAAGCTATTTCGGTTTCGTATAGCCTGATGGTCGACGACGCATATATTTAAAATGGCGTCAATCCCAAGTCATACGTACATACCTTTACGTTTATCATTGTTTCATTGTATATGGTGAAATCTTAATATCAATAATGTTTAATAAAATGAAATTTGTTCTTTGTTATGGAAAAAATATTGGTTTAAAATTAATTATTTTTTTTTATAAAATATATCAGCAGGTATATATATATGATTGTTTATAAAGAAATGTGTCTGACTATGATACATTCATGCTTTTAATTGCGCTTAAATGTTACTGAAAAAAAAAAATGTTCTTAAACCTATTCATAAATCAAAATTAATTAAATCAAAACGCGCATTAAAAATACAACGTTAACCGGCTACCAAGTGTCCTTTCGGGCTTATACCACCCTCTCACAGAAAATCGACGTGAAATAACAGCGCTTGCATTGTTGTGTTTCGTTTGGTCAGTGAGAGCGTCGGAGGCCCACTTCTCTTCCCTTTTCCTCCTTTGCCTTCCCCTACCCTCCCCCATATACAAGTTAGCAACGCACTTGCGACACCCCTGGTGTTGCTAGTGTCTATAGAGGTGGTGGTCACTTAACATGACGTGACCCACCTGTTCATTTGCCTCCTATGATACAAAAAAATATATATTGATATATTAGAGAACCAGGTATTCTAAAATTCTTGTTCTTTCAACGTTGCCGGCTCTTGTACTAAGGTGTCGCAAAAAAGTCTAGTTACGTTAACTACAAATTATTGTTTTTCGTTATCCTGGAGAACCCCTTGCGTTTTATGGGACGAAAAGTATCCTGGATGTAGCCTTGTAATATCAGTTATTACTGTGTTAAGTTTCGTTAAAATTGGTTTAGTACTTTCAGAGTAATACGGGTTTAGGTTCTAGGCTTTAATCCTTTATCCTGGAGAACCCTTTGCGTTTTATGGGACAAAAAGTATGTTTGATGTAATCTCGTAGTATTAGTTATTACTATGTCAAGTTTCGTCATGATTGGTTCAGTAGTTTCAGAGTGATGCGTGTTCATAGGGACAGACAGACAGACAGACAGACAGACAGACAAAAATTGTAAAAAGATTATTTTTGGCTTCTATATCGATAACATAGTCTACCCTGATTAAAATTTTCAAAAAATATTTAATGTACAGATTTCGACTTGTTACAGTTTTATTATAGTATAGATTAATGTAGTGTAGTAATTAAAAATAAAAGCCAATAAAATAGCGTTTTAAACTCGTTAATAAGATTTCATGAGTTACTAAAGGTATCAATTCAATTTACGATCATAGTAAAATAGTTCTTTACTAATAAAAGCTTACTAATAGGACTTCCTAAAAAGACTCATAGTGTCAAAAGTCAATGACTGATAAAATATGTACATATTTTATTCATTTAGAGTAGCATTAGTCACTAAAAAATGTTTCTATCTTTTGCATAATATAGTCGAAAGTTTAATCCAAAAAAACTGGCTCTCTGTAAAGTCGATTTACGGAAGATAATTTTACATGTACCGTCGTAAGAAAAGGCGTATAGTCTGAACGCATAGGCCGATCGCGCCTCTTTATCGCTCGTTCTGCTCTTTCGCTTGCACGCTCGGCTCAGACGGAACAAGACAATGATTCATGCTTTTTCGTGCGTACAGCCGGCGTTGATAAAACGTTATCACGTCAAAAGTTAAAATGTTATTATAGGAATCTATAATTGATATTTATTTATTATTTATAATAATTATTTAATAAACATTTGGCAAGTATTTTAAATTAGTTGTTATAAGGATTCTAAGTGTTTTAATATCTTTTTTTTTTTTTTTTTACGTGGGGAAATCCCTTGTGGATACCCACCCTCCCGGGGGAAAGGATGGGTTATGTCCGGTTTGCACGGACTAAAACCCCACGGTGTACCGACAGACCGTAGTGTTGGGGCGGCAAGGGATCGTGCTAAGCTATTCCCCTTAGATAGCCGCCCCAACGGTTCGCCCGGCGGAAGGTGGCCGCTGGGCTCCTACCTATAGAGAGACAGCTGGGTACACACCAGCTGCCTCCCCTCGTCCGCCGGACCTGTGCAATGAGGGAATGAGCCCCCCGACTACATCCCTCAGGTCCGGCTACGGTGGCAGGAGGAGTTGGGCAAAGCGCCGCCTCCTCCTGCCGGTCCTCCGTCGGTGAAGACGGTCACTGAGAGGATCCGCCTCGCGGGCCCTCTCCGCCGCCTCCTTTTGCGAGATGACTTCCTCGCAAAAGGAGGCCACTGCTCGCCACGCCTGCTCGCTGCCTCGCAGCGACAGGTCTTCTCCTACCACCACCGCCAGAGTGCGGCGCTCCACCTCCCACGCAGCACACTCAGAGAGAGTGTGTTGCGCGGTATCTTCCTCAGCGCCGCACTCATGGCAGGCGGCGGTTGGCTCCCTGCGAGCGATCCGGTGCAGGTACCACCCGAAACAACCGTGTCCGGTCAGCACCTGCACCAGTCTGAACGACAGGGAGCCCCATCTCCTGGCAATCCACTCACGCAAAACCGGGCGGACGGCGCTAACGGTGTGCGTTCCGAAGCGCGCGTCCGCTAGGTTCCCCATCCACCTCTCTATCGCCCCCTCCCGCAGCACTTTTCTCCTATTCTCTATCTCTCTGGGAGCCGGAGGTTCCCCACTACGTTTCCTCGCCGCCGTAAATTCGTATACGGCAGCGAGAACTCCTGCCTCCAGCTCCCAAGGAAGGGAGCCGGCGAGCGTGAAGGCCGCCGCCGAGGACACCGTCCGGTACACCCGGATCGCCCTTAGCGCCACCGTGCGCTGCGCATTGCGAAGCGCGCGCACATTGGTGGCCCCGAGGGCGTCCGCCCAGACCGGTGCCCCGTAAGCGGCCATCGCCCGCACGACTCCCATATACAGTCGCCGGCACCCAGCCCCCGGCCCCCCAATATTGGGGAGCAACCGGCCGAGTGCCGCCGCTGCCCTAGCAATTCGCGGCCCGAGAACCGCGAAGTGCGGCTCGAAATGCCAGCGCCCGTCCAGGGTGAGGCCCAAATACCTAATTTGGGCCCCCACCCTGACCCGGGCGCTCTCCACCATAATGTGGGCCCCAGGTGGTGGCCCCTGCCGAGGCCCATGAAAAAGTATGGCCTCGGTCTTCTCGAGGGCCACCCTGAGACCCAACCTCCTTATGCGCCTGACCACGAGGGTTGTGGCCATCGTAGCCAGGCGCTCCACCTCCTTCCAATCCCTCCCCTGGGCTACGACTAGGGTGTCATCCGCATAACAGATTAGGCGCGCTCCATATGGGAGTGCGCCGCGGAGCACCCAGTCGTAGCCCATGTTCCACAGGAGCGGACCCAAAACCGACCCCTGTGGAACCCCCCGCCTCGTCGCCCGCCGGACCATCCGCCCGTCGCCATCCACATAGGCGACCTCCCTGTCCTCGAGGTACGCCTCCAACAGCCGCCGCAGATACGGGGGCACTCCAAAATAACGGAGCGCCTCCCGAATGACCCCGTGCGGTAGGCTGTTGAAGGCGTTGGCAATAACCAAGGACACCGCCAGCACCCTTTCCCCCTGGGAGGTCGCCTGCATGGACAGCGACTTGAGGAGGCACAGGGCGTCCACAGTTGAACGCCCTGTCCGGAAGCCGAACTGCGCGTTCGATAAATTCGGCCCCGCTCCCTCTAAGTGCTGGACGACTCGGGAAGAGACGACCCTTTCCAGCACTTTCCCGACGTCATCCAGCAGGACGAGGGGCCGATACCCGGACGCGCAGTCTGGAGGGCGGCCCTCCTTTGCCATCAGGCAGAGCCGCCCAATCTTCCAGGGCTTTGGGAACCGTCCAACTGCTAAACACCGGTCGAACAGCTCCCGAAGTCTCCCCCCAAGATGGCCCAGCGCAAGGCCGAGCACCCGACCCGGGACCCCGTCTGGGCCGGGCGCTCTCCGCCGGTTCAGGAGGCGTTCGACAGCCCTCCCCATCTCCTCCTCCGTAATTGGAGGAGGACTGTCAGACGCTTCCTCAACTTCCGCCCGTGCCGGCAGCATGGGAGGAGCCGGTAGCGGGGGAGGGTCGGGAAATAATTCTCCCACGACCCTCGCCACCACCTCTGGCTGGCAAACGAGACATCTACCACAGACCCCCCGTTCTGTCGCACGCACGTGTGGACGTCCCCCTGGTTGAGGAGGGACAGCCCCACTTCGGCTGCCCACTCCTCAACGGCCACGCCCCTCAGATTCGTATCTGCCGCTCCCCAGGTCCTCGATTTAGCGTTTAAATCGCCCATGAGGACCACGGGGAGCGGCGACAGCCGTCTGACAGCCCCTTGCAGAGAGCCGAGGAACACCTCAAACTCCCACAGGGGCTTGTTAGGGGAGAAGTACACCCCCACAATGGCGTACTCTCCCCAGACGGCTGCCACGAACCCGGCACCCCTCTCTCTCACCGCTAGGGGCGAACCTCGGCCGGCCACGATCGCCACAGAACCAGCCCGATCCCCAGCCCAGTGCGGCTGGGAGGGAACGTAGTACGGCTCCGCGGCGACCGCAAGCCCGATACCCCACTCCGCCATTGACTGCACGAACAAATCCTGTGCAGCGGCGGAGTGGTTTAGGTTCGCCTGGAGGAAATTGCTATTGGTGTGCACCATTACTGGTCCATAGCAATTTCCTCCTGCCTGGTGGCGATCACAGTCGGGCCTATTCTCGAAACGGGAAGGTCGCTACCCTTGGTGGTGGGAGGCCTGCACAGTCGGCTCCCCATCACGTGCACTGCGGGCTTTCCCGCTTCGGCGCAGATGGCGCAGCGGGCCGCCTCCGCCTTACACTCGGCCATTTTGTGGCCCGCGGTGCCACAACGGTAACAACCTTCGCCTCTGCTGGAGGAGGAAGGGCACAAGGGGCGGGTGTGCCCCAAGCCCATGCACTTGAAGCAGCGCATGGGCCTCTCTTCCAGCAGCTGCACGCGCGCGACGCTCCACCCGACCAGGAGCTTGCCGGCCTCCACAAGCTCCCTGGCCGCCGCCACGGGGAGCGTCATGTGCACCACACCCAGACCCCCCCAGTTCCTACTTATCTCCCCCACCCTGAGGTCGGCCAGGTCACACTTGGCCTTTGCCGCCACGACGGTCATCACCTCGTCCCGGGACACCGAATCGTCAAAACCGACAATCCGGATATCCACTTTCTACGTCGGGACGACGACCGTTGCGACTCCGGCCAGCGCCACCTCGAGCTTCCGGGCCAGTTCGGCGGCCTTTTCCTTACCCTGGCCCGGAAGCTCAATCTTCCGGGACCCCGTGGCCGTCGGCCTCACCCTCACATCACCAATGCCGATGTCGGGCAAGGCCACGTGCTCCCGCGCTTTCATTAGCACCTCCCTGTAACCAACCCCCTTGCTGGCCGCGTCATCCTGCAAGGTTAGGATGACCGCAGCCGATTGGGGGGCGGGAGGTAGCATCTGCCTCTTAGCGTTTGCCTCCTTCCGCCACGCTGAGACCTCCGCATTCAGGTCGTCAACCTGTCGGCGGAGGTTCTTTACCTCCCTTTGCAGCTTCTTATTCTCATCCCCCTCAGTTCGCTCCACCAGCGATTCGATGACCTCCTGTAGGGTCCTGGCAGCGGCTTTAAACGCCCCCCTGCAAGGGCCCGCCAGGTTTTTCGACTTTCTCACTGTCTCGTAGATACGTGTGATCTGCGAGCCAGCGAGCGCCTTCAACCTCTGGGCGTCTAAGACGTCCACGTCTACCCCCTCTGACTCCACCTCGGAACTAGGCAAAGAGCCAGCAGCTGAGCCGGCAACCGAAACCACTGCGGAGCTAGCGGCAGAGCCGGGAACCGACTCCACATTAGTCACGCCACCAGCCAAGGCCCGGTCAAATGACCCGTCGGCCTCCCCCATTACCCCCCGACCACTCGCGCGCATCCGCGCAGACCCCCTGCCGCGCGTACTCACTTTTGGAGCCGCCCCGTCCTCCACCTCTGTGTCAGAGGAGTCGACAATCTTCCCCATCCCGCTAACACTCCTAAGCCTGGTTTTACAACTCCTTTTCGCACTCATGGTACACTGGTGACCAAAAGGTCACACAGTGACCAAGAGGCAGTAACTCAAAGTCCGACAGACACGCCAAATCCAAACAAACAACAAGAAAACAGTCCAAAAAACGAAGCCAAGTCAAAAATAAGAAAATCCACGCCAAAGTCCAAAAACAAACCAAGTCAGGGTCTGAAACTAGTTCATCAAACCGTAAGCAAGACAGGTCAGTAATAAAATCCACAACACAATACCAGAAACCACCCATAAACAACGCAGAACCAAAGCAGGTAACTTATTCGTAAGTGTACCTACCCTACCGCGACCCTAACGACACGGAGCGAGCGCAAACACGTCCGTCTCGCTAGAATGCCGCGAGACACTCCCAAGTGTTTTAATATCTTGCCATCAGCTCATCTATTGCGTCTTCATAAATAAACAATGAAGATAATAAGTAGTTGTCGTATATTGCCCTATGTCCCATTTGCATGTGTTAACATAATATATTTCTCTATATTCATGAAGTTATCAACATTGATAATAATAAATAATACAAAGTTGTTTATTACGTCCATATGTGCGCTTATTTTTTTATAGTACGTAATAGATTTTAATATAGTTTTGGCAAATTTTTAACAACTTGTAAATATTTTCTGGAAGGTTTATATGTAATTTCGTAAGTGGAGGTAATTTTCAAACCAATTTTGACCGAAATTGTATTAATCTAAACTATTTAAAATCCAGTCATATGTCATCCAGATAATATTTTAATTGCGTTGAGCCTTTAATAAAGATTAAATCATCCTTTACATCATATTACTGTAATGAATATTTAAGAATTATACCGATTTAAAAATGGTGACGAGACATACGAAGCTTATCTTGACTTTCCTGAACTTCATTGTGGATGAAAAAAAATATTACATGCGTTTAAGTCACATTGTGTCTTTTTGTAATACTTATAAAGATATTTGTCATAGAGTCTGAATCTGGAGATCTGAAGTAGAAGCTACTTTTCATCCTCAATATGAAAACGAAAACGCAGTCGTCGAAAAAAGCTAGTGTAATTAATATAACTGTTATGAAGTATTTAGACTTTTGTCAACAAAATCTTTTAGAGGAGACTTATTAAAAATCTCTAACTGTTTTAAATGCATTTCAATTACAAGAATATTATCAAATATAACAAAAAAAATACATATAAAATCGTAGTCGAATACTGTAGTTCGAAATAAAAATGTATTCATGCACAAAAGTTTTTTTTTAATTAGTTATGCTCGTAGTTCTATTGGCGTATCTGTGGCTATTATTTGTTGTAATACACAGATAGCCTTAAATTGTTCTAATAAAAGCTATCATAGTTATCGGTGAAACATTCTTAAAGTTTATCATTCCCTGATATAATATATACCAACATTATTTTTTCATTATATTTGGCCATATTTTTGCCCAAGCAAGCCAGTTAATCAGTTGAATATCATAGTAAACGTTAATTTGCACTTCCGCCTGGAATTCAATTCGTCACGTCTAAGCAATTAAAAATGTGTCAACTGTCAAATAAGGACGCGTTTTTTAAATTATTTTTTGTTGTTTTATTTACCAATATTCTGCTCTTTCTACTACTAGTTTCAGGATCGTCGCTGTTCTCAGGTATGCAAAAGCTGAACCAAATCTTTTTGCAATACACACTTACGTGAAAGTAGGATCATGAGAACTCTGATAAGGTTTCGATATTTTAATTCGACCTACCGCAGTGTTTCCCAACGTGGGGCCCACGCCCCACAAGGAGGCAATTTGATAGTTAAGAGGGACAATTTAAAAATGGATTCGACACGATTTTCGCTTTGAGTTATTTAAATGCAATAATGCATCTAGTGTCGGTGAAGAATTTAACAAAGAAGGCAGATTCTTAAAAAAAATGCTGTATACAGTAATTAGGTATAATTTTGTTTGACGTTACTAAAATATCAACTGGGTACTTAGAGTCGTCAAGTCAATTTTTTCATTATATGTTTTGAAATTTTACTTACGATATTTTGATAACAATTTCATAGTGATTTTGTCATTTTCATACTGATGAAAAAAAGTTAAAAAATATGTACGGTGTACGTACAAATTATAAAAATGTTAAGGTGGGGCAT
This sequence comes from Antheraea mylitta, assembly GCA_014332785.1. NCBI lineage: Eukaryota > Metazoa > Arthropoda > Insecta > Lepidoptera > Saturniidae > Antheraea > Antheraea mylitta. The sequence continues at coordinate 2,620 of JACEII010000370.1, read as the reverse complement.
GACCTCGAAAGCCTGGGAAACACTGACCTAATCGTCATAAAATTATACGTTGTTTTGAGATCATTCATTTTTGTGCTTAAATTTTTATCACAACAGTAGATAAAACGAAATTGGCGCAAGTCAATCTACATATTGTAGGTATTTATTATATATTTATTTATAATGTTACAACCACAAATGCATAATAGTGCGGGGTTGCGATATTAGTGGAAATAATTGGTGCCACAATATCAAATTTCGGTGTTCATGTGTTCATAAATCTTGTGTTAAGTGGTTTTGGCAGATTTGAATGAGATTGATTATTAGTTTGTTGCTGGAGATCTAGATTACTTCCGATCAAATTCTTTCTACGTAACATTTTTTGGATTTTGCACATATTTTCCTAAATATTTAAAAACCATATCTTAAATTTGCAGCCAGTCTCTGATCATAACTTTAATTCCATTTTTATATATATTAATTACTCATTACGGACGGTTGTGATAGGATGTTTGTTTGTTGAGCCCACTAATATTTATTATATTGCATGATTGTAAACTATTAGATTGAAAATATTATTATAGTAGGTACTTAAGTGCTTGTTTCAATTTTTTTTTTTTTATATCAAAGAAATCAAACGAACTGGTGGGTCACGAGATGTTAAGTGATCACCACCGTCCATAGACACTAGCGACATCAGGGACGTCGCAAGTGCGTTGCCAGCCTGTATATGGGAGAAGGGGGAGGGGAAGGAAAGGGAAAGAAGAAAAGAGGAAGGGACGTGGGCTCTCACTGACCGAACGAAACACAACAATGCAAGCACTGTTATTTCACGTCGGTTATCTGTGAGAGGGGTGGTACTACCCCGGAGGAGCCGACCCATTCATGCTGAAACCGAAATTAGCTTCAGCAGGGCTCTACCACCTACCAAAATGTAACGATTATTGATATACACATAAATAATACATGAGAATTTGTTAACAAAAATTAATTATGTACTTTAAGTCTTTATATTGTGTAAAAAAAAAATAAAAAAAAAACAGAATAACAATAAAGTAGGCCGTAAAGATCATTGAACTTAAAAATATTATTTACCTTTAAAATGTTTCATTATCTCGTTGGCAAGTTCGGGCTCCACATCTTTTATCTCTAAAGGAAAATTGTTATTCTTCGCATCCATGGTTAAACACTTGTTGTTTTATTGAATTAAAATATAAACAAAAACAAAATGCCGAGAGAGCGTGTGCGTTCTACCACGTATCGGACCCGTTTGCGAGAGAATGTTTACTGCTTGCCCACCGCCCAGTTTAACAAACGACTGGATAAGGTCAACAAAATCAGTTTCTCTTTACGGGTACTGCTATTATAAAGTGCCTGCCTTGTGCGCTCTTTGTATTTATGAATTTATCATAATTTATAGGCAAAAAAACCATTGTGTTAAGAGAGGTATTACACACTTAGTTATTTGAAGAACATGAAAACTGTATAAACACAATTATAATTAATGTCTCAAAAACTTATATGGAGATATATTACCATGACATAATATATGGATATGTCAACAGTGCCACATTATAATCAGTATATTATATTAAAATTCATAAAAATATATTTTAGAGTGTTCATAAAATATTACAACGGAATATGAACTGCTTCCCATTCGAAATAACGGATTTAGATTCTGAAACAACAAAAGAACTAATGAATTTATTTACGGGTAAGTTTTACTTTTAATTTTGTCACGTAATTGCTAGGAAGTCTTAAAAGTCTTTAGCAAGAAGTTGATTATATAACAGATCTAGTTATAGTCTTTGATAAGAAACTGAAATTCGATAAACACATAAATAATATTATTAAAAAGTCTTTATAAATTTTAGGTTTTGTTTTGAGGAATTGCAAGAATTTTAAGAATTGCAGCACTAAAAATCATTAGAAAGACCTAATTTAGAATATTGCAGTTTAATCTGGATTCCACACTATAATATTTATATAAAAACATATAACGAGTACAGAAAAGATTTTTATGGCATCTTTGTATTGCATCATAAGATTACAAAATATAATGAACGACTTATCCATTTCAAATTATCCTCCTTAAACAATCGGAGAGTGATATTAGAACTTATGTTTTTATTTAATATATTTCAGAACAAAATTAACTGTCCACGAATTACTAATCACTTCAAATTTAATAATCCTATTAAGCTTCCGAGATCTAATAAATACGTACCATTTTACATTTCTCATTCTTATACTAATTTAGGCTTTTACTCTCCGGTCAACAGAATACCCAGGTCATATAACTCATTCCATAAAACATGCGACATTTTTTCAACTAAACGAAATCATTTTAAAACGGCGATAGTGGCATATCAGTCTATTTACAAAATATAGTCTTATTCGGCTACGTATTTCTTTTTTGTTTCTTTCTGTTACTTTGTTATAACTAACTTTGCTAACCTAACCTAACCTCGGAAACTAATTCATCCAGAAATGAAGATCTTTGATATCAAAATTTTAAATACGTACGAAATAATCAAAATTCCTCACGACTACCTGATTTACCACGTAGCTTATAGAAACTTTCATCCTTTCTCTTACATGTACTCTGTTCTCGTATCCACTATTAAATAAATTAAAA
>JACEII010000369.1:37697-65901 GCA_014332785.1 Antheraea mylitta | reverse complement strand
CTGGGCGTACGTAAAATCACTTACGATTAGCTATTTTGAAAAAGCTACGAATCATCCCAGTCCCTTAGTGGTATGCGCCGCAAACTATGAACCCGTACCTAACGCTGCGCGTTATAAAAGACGTCCGCGATGCATTTTTACCGACCCTCCTGATTTAATCACGTCAGCGAACGATCGACGAGTGTCCCTCGAAACAGAGAGTGCTTACGCCCACGCCCGCATAACCACAGATCACGCCGCCGTGGTCTGGGGGTTAATTTCGCTCCCGCACACCCGATTAGGCCTCCCACGGCAGCGGTTCAAGCCTAGGTTCGATCCCTTGGTAGGGAGCCCTTGAGTGCGTTGCTTGCGCGATACGGTGACACACAAATATACATCACTGCTACAACACTACACGATCACCCCCACACACGTGCACGCCCTACACGCTTACACATGAAAGTGGAAGGGTTTACTTTTTTCCCTTATCGAACTGAAAAACTCTCAATTTTCCGATAATAAATATATGGAGGAGTTGTTGAGGCGTGTATGCTTGGTACACATATACGTTTCAACAACTCACACATATATGAATAGTTAGCTAGGTTAGCTAAGATAGGTCGCGATTTTGCATGCAACAGGCAACAGCCAGGCCGAGGTGTGCCGTGCACCCTTGAGCTGGTTGCCAGAATGGAATCGGCTGAGTGCCTTAAGCGCTCGCCTTAGTAGTCCGGTGAAGCTGTTAAGACCTTACTGGGTCAATAGCGTAGACATTTCGAAAAAAAAAAAAAAAAAACAAAATATACACTCAAATAACACAAGATTATGAATAAAATATAAAGACTACTACATGGCGTTTCAAGATCATGCCAAATACTCTCCATATTTTAAAATATATTTTATACTCATCGATATTTCTAACTTGCCAGTGAGATTGTTGACTTAAAAATGATTTGCACGGGCATTAAGTGTCTTATCTGTATCCAAAGTGCTTTGTCTTGTATCCAGACTAATTGCATTTTTTATTACTGCTTAGCCTCCACAAAAAAGTGTAATTGTATGTAGTGTAAATCATCCCTGTGGCTTAGTTTTGATAATATTCATAATATCGAAAGCTATATGAAATACATTACTTTATTGAAACGACTCGGACGCCATCTATTAAACGGTACTATGTCTCAAACCTTACGTATGTGCCAAAACAAAATTAAATCGGTTAGACAATGCGCGAAGCCATAGTATACAAATAGGCATTCAATTGTATATTATACGTATAATTTCGATACAACTTGACAGACTAACCGTTCATTTGGTATCATTTTATTTATTAGAACACCCGTACGAAGCCAGGACAAGCAGCTAGTACATACAGGTCGAAAAAATCACGGATATTTTCAATTAATAATCAAGTAGTTTAATCTTTATACTTTTGTTTACCTTTTGACTTAACTTTGCGAAAAGTACATATATATCTTTACAGATATATATTGTGCGGTATGTCACGTGACGTCACGTTAATAAGTAAAGGCCTGCACTTGAAATTAACGTCATCATGGACCTATATCAGTTATCCGATACGTAACCTTGTTTCGTATTGATTTATCGCTCGTGTCGAATTAATTTCCAGTATATGTTGTATGAATTGTTCCAACGAGTATTCGATATTTATGATGGAGTAAGTTTCTAAAAGATGGTATGAAATTGAATCAACATGTCGGATCAATTGCTCTATAATATAACAACGTATATATTAAGGAACGTTTGAAATATAAATTCAAGTTAAAGCGAGCGGATAGGGTTACATGAGAGGATCTTAACTTTCAGAGATCAGCAAATTAGAGGCGTAATGGACAGACGGCTCATCTGGTGTTAAATGGTTATCGTCGTCTATGAGCATCTGCAACACCAGGGGCATAACTGTTGAGTTGCCGACCTTGAGCGTGTTTTAATTCCTTTTTGAAGAGCCACATGGCATAATCCTGGGAGAACACTGTACCAGGTAACTTATTCCACAACGCCAAAGTGGGCATAGTAAAGCTTCCAGAAAATCTTACGGTTGTTGCCATTTTGCTGGGCTTTAGGGTATGTAGATAAGCAACCAGCCAGCGGCGGGCGGTGAGAGCTTGGAACGGCAATGAGGATATCATATCGAAATATTTTGTATGTATAATCTATGCTTCTATATTAATATTATAAAACTGAGGATTTTGTTCGCTTGAACGCGCTTATCTTAGGATTTATTTGTCCGATTTAAAAGATTATTTCATTGTTAGCCCATTTATGTAGGAAGGCTATAGGCTACATATCCTAATGCTATGTAAGAGTCGAGCAGCAATGAAGAATGTTTCAAATCCGGATTAACTTACGTATTATTTAAAAATATTCTCACCTTTCACGTAAACAAAGTCGCGAGTTAAAATTATTGTTAGCCGAAAGTAACAATTCCACGCGGACAGTCGCAGGTAGAAGCTAGTTACAGGTAAAAAGCCTTTAGTATCAGAATAACATTATGCCATAATTTGTCATTTATTGCGAAAGCAGTAATATATTATGTTACTACTTACTCACTTAACCATTATGATTGATGATAATTATATCGCATTTCAAAGCTATTCAAGGTGTTTTTGACCCAGCAAGGTCTTAACAGCTTCATCGGACACTATACATACGAATATAATAAGAATGTAAATCTAAGGTGACTGTACTTTCAGGTTTTTGTGAAAAAAATAATTGCAGGTGTCTTAGAATAAGTTATAAGATATATTTCAATCATTTTTAGAAACGTCTGTTTGTCTGTGTGTTTGTTTGAACACGCATTATTGCTAAACTATTGCGTTCACGATAAAACTTCATCATAAAGCATAACCTCGCGTAACATTTAGTTTTGGTTTTATTAAAATCGCTTCACTTTATCAACATTTATAGTAATTTTAATGACGATAGGACCTAAATACGAAAAAAAGAGTAGATAACTAAATGGACTTAATACATTCAGATGATTTTCTTAGTCACTGCTTTTTTAACCAACGAAAAAAACGGAGGAGGTTCTCAATTCGTCGCGTATATATATATATTTTTTTTATGTATGATCACACATAACCTTTTACAGTATAGTCCGATTTTAGTAATTCTTTTTTTATTGGAAAGGGTATACTCCGAAGTTGGTTCCATTTAAATTTGGGAAAAAAAATTCAACCCTAAGGGTATGAAAATCAAGAATGATTGATTATTCACGCACTGATTATGTCTATGACCGCGCATATCTCTAGACAGAATAGTCCGAGTTGGATTATTATCCTTTGATTTGAAAGAGTATACCCAGAAGTTGGTCCCATATACATGTAAACATGAAAAAATCAACCCCAAGGGTAGGAAAACGGGGTATGATTTATAATTCAGCTTCTGAGTTGTGTATTACACTTACAGTATAGTCCGATTTTAATAATTCTTTTTTTATTGGAAAGGGTATACTCCGAAGTTGGTCCCATTTAAATTTGGGAAAAAAATTTCAACCCTAAGAGTATGAAAATCGACAATGATTGATTATTCACGCACTGATTATGACTATGACCGCGCATACCTTTAGACAGAATAGTCCGAATTAAATTATTATCTTTTGATTTGAAAGAGTATACCCAGAAGTTGATCCCATATACATGTAAACATGAAAAAAGCAACCCCAAGGGTAAGAAAACCGGGCATGATTTATAATTAAGCTTCTGAGTTGTGTATTACAAATAAATTAAGCCTGTAGTAATTAGTAAGATCATAGCCACAAAAAATTATAAAATAAAAACTTTTTAACAAAAAATTAAACCGCCGAAAAAACTCAAAAGCAAAAAATAATAAACCTTTTACTTTATTCATCTTAATAACTAAGTTCTTAAACTAATGTAAGTATACCTAAGAAATTTTGAGTCGGCGTAGTAAAGTAACATTAGTTTAAGAACCTAGTTATTAAGATGAATAAAGTAAAAGGTTTATTATTTTTTGCTTTTGAGTTTTTTCGGCGGTTTAATTTTTTGTTAAAAAGTTTTTATTTTATAATTTTTTACATTAAGTTCCACCAGATGGAGTCGCGAACACATCTAGTTTAATAATAAAGATAGTCAAATCCGGTAGCTGAGTATAGATCACGCGTACGTGTATTGTTAGAGCCCGAATGCATTTGTTACACGTTACAAGTCTACGACCTGGATTTGTTACAAAAATAGTTTAGGGCACCGAGCGCGTTCAATCCGATGCGTTTATAAGCTCCACTTTCGTTACACAATGATACATCACTCGATCGCATAGTTAGTTTCATTTCGCCACATCTTACTTACTTCAATTAGAATTCAATATTAGAAACTACTTTATTTGACACACAAACAGCACATGATAAAATTCATGATCGATGAATTTATGGCTTAGTTAATAGCACAGTTTAAATATGAGATACAGTAAGGCAACTACCTAAAAATGTTCGAAAAAGTGCACACTTACACAAATATGTACATTGAAGAGAGATTTTAAAAGGTATTCTATGGAAAACACCGCGAAAATCGTTTAGGGGTCTCCTAGATGCGCATGTTTGTATGAGTGTACCGGTAGGAGCGTTTGTCGGTAGTTTCAGTTCTGTCTCTTCTTCTTTTTCTTGTTTTGGCTCCGCAGAAGCACTTGCCAGTGTCAATGTTTTCTTTCAATGGACGTTACAGAATAATAAGATTACAAGCGTCGTGTGATCATTCCAATATTCTAACAAGATGGTGGATCCCTTGTTAGAACCTTCCAGGGAGTTTTTGTGGCATATCAGAATTTCATGCTCCGTTTTATTAATTTTCATTCACTTTACTTATGCACAATAAACTTTTTTACACAAAATTACGTGAAACACCACCAAATTTATAAAATATAGAGTCAAATAACACAAGATTATGAATAAAATATAAAATCCACTACATGACAGACTAAAATCCCACAAAAAACTCCGTACTGTCTCTTATATTTATACTGTGGTTAATAGTGTATTTGTATACCGTGTCGATGGACGTTAATGCGAATGCTAGTAACGTATTCTATCTATCCTAGTAAGTTTTGGAAAATACTGGAACGCAGCTGAAATTGATGGAAATCTTTGACAAACCTAATAGTAGTTTCAATTTTCAGTGGCAAACTTGCAGAATGAGTCCAATATTGGAATTAATATTAATTGTAATATAACACATTTTGAAACGATGATAGAACCTATAAACTATAACAAATGAACGAGGCAGTCTTAATGACTGGCGACAGTAGTGAAAACACAAAACAATGAAATAAATGTGTTCTCTTTTGAATTTTCATATTAACCGTAGTGTGAATTGTAATGACACGATTATTTAGAATTGAAATATCTAAAAAAAACGATCATATTATGGATGTAACTTTTATCTTTAAAATCACAGCGACCTCTTTTACGTGAAAAAATGTTAAACACGATACGTAAAACTTTTAATACCTTAATTGAATGAAATAATTTTATCATCACAATTAAATACATTAGTCTTTTACGGTATTAAATTTAGTTCCATTGTTAAGGTAACAAATATCGTGTAAAATAGGCACTGTAATAAACATTTAAACGTGAAACATGTAATATTTAAAATGCTTTAACACTTTAGGCTAATTTTATGGGTCACGCAATCGCTACAGTACACTTCATATATTACAACTATTATTCTTTTTCCATTGTTTTTTAAACTTAAGCGGTAACTTAGATGGTTCTTAGTTGGAGTCTGTGAGTGATACCGTTGTCAAGATGTAGTTTTTGAATTATTACGAAGACACTAGTTACTAGTACGTAGTATTAGTAACACTAGTGGGTACCCAGTGGTCGACATTCGACCATAGTTAATTGATTTTGTAAAGTTTGAACTTTATTAGAGTTATTTTGTCAAAGGGTATACTTCTATAATCAAAGGTTTTCATCATGGCTATTCAGTTATTTGCCATTTGCCATGATCTTTAATTATATAAACATAAAAAAATCTATGTGTAAATGAAAATTTAAATTAATTATAAATTTGAAACAAAAACCACGTGGTAAAGCTCTCAAATTTTAAGCAACCTAACTTTACGAAAATAAAGAAATTTATCGCAACCCATGACACAATTTTCAATTAATTTTACACGACACCATGGGTGGGTGGTATTTCTGGGTGATACTGAATTAAATGTAGTCTATTATTCATTATGAGAAATAGTGATATGCCCAGTATCATCGTTTGTAAAAGTAATGGATCCACAATACAATCAAATGGTGAATCCAAGACAAAGATGTTTTGAATACTACCATTAGTTTTAAAAATAAATTCTTTTTTGTTGCTATATGAGGTTGCATTGCAACATTGTAACCGCGGAGGTCTAAGCCATGGATTACTTTTATGAACAGAATTCCTATTTTGATTATACAAAGTATTATTTGGCAATTTTTTTTATTAAATTATCATTTGAAGTGAGTTCACCATAAAAAATAATAAACATTACAATAATAGTTATATGTTACGATATCATTGTTGAATGTAGGATGAAAAATAGTAATTGGAACGTAAGAGTTAAAAAATACATGTATTCGAGCATAGCAACCTCCTTCGTATTGACGGCTGTCAAAATGTCTTTTTAGTTTACATGTGTGTATATGTTGTGTAAAATTCAAGCAGTAGTGTGAGTAATGCATATTTTAATTAATGTAATGTACTTTTAATGCATTTTATATAAAATAAACAGCTTTCTGCATTTCTTCGCCATATGAACTTTAACTATGTCAAATTTCAAGTTTTTTTTTTATACTATTGGCGGCAAACGAACATGCGGGTCACCTGATGATAAGTGAGCACGGCTGTCCATGGACACCTGTGAAACTAAAAGAATCAAAAATGCGTTGCTGGCCTTTTAGAAAGGAGTAAGCTCGTTTCTTGAAAAATGGCATATTGTATTCGTCCGGAAACGTTGCCGCTGGGAGTTCATTCCAGAGAACTGTCGTACGCGGAAAAAACGAACGTGAGAATCGCACAGTGCACGACTTCCAAACATCGAGATGACACTGATGGAACTTCAGTCCGTGACGAGTCGTTCTGTAACGGAACTCAGCAGCAGGTATCAGTCCAAACAGCTCTTCAGAGCATTCTCCGTGGTAGATCTTGTAAAGAACGCTAAGCGACGCTACGTCCCTACGAAGCGCCAGGGTGTCTAGCCTTGAGGAGAGCATCTAGTTGCCGATGATTCGAGCCGCTCGACGTTGGATTCGGTCAAGAGGAAGTAGGTGACATTGAGGTGCTCCGGCCCAGAGGTGGGAACAATATTCCATGAGTGGACGGACTTTCGCCTTATAAAGCTGAAGGCGATGACCAGGTATGAAATGCTGTCCTGCTCTGTCAAGAACACCTAATTTTTTTGAGGCTAGTTTTGCTCTGCCTTCCAAATGACCACCAAAGTGAATGTCGCTTGATATATCGATACCCAGGATACTGATGTTAGGCTTGGCGACTAATGGTACTCCTTGGAAGATAGGAACTGCGTCAAAGAGGGTCTTTTTTGCGGTAAAGATACAGACTTGCGTTTTAGTGGGGTTGAACACGACCAGATTTTGTCTTCTCCAATCTGAGACAAGCTCGAGAGACGTCTCAATTTCAGACACAAGTCTATTACGGCTCTCATAAACGCGTTCTCGAGAAACACCTGCACGACTCGTGTAAAATGAATCCACAGTACTATCATCTGCATAGCAATGAATGTTGCTGATTTGCAACAAATCATTGATGTGCAGAAGAAATAAAGTGGGGGATAGTACACAGCCTTGCGGGACACCAGCACTCATAGATCTGAGATCCGAGCATGCTCCGTCAACGACGACTTTTATACTCCGATCCATGGGAAAACTGGACACCCAATTGCGTAGTTTCTCGGGGAGCCTATACGAAGTCAGCTTCGTGAGGAGCGCTTCATGCTAGACTCGATCGAAGGCCTTAGCAATATCCAAACTAACAGCCATGGCCTCGCCCTTATTTTCAACTGCTTCCGCCCATTTGTGAGTCAGAAAGGCTAGAAGATCACCAGCTAAGCGGCCTTGACGGAAACCGTATTGGCGATCGTTAATAAGGTGGTTATCTTCTAGATACTTTAGAAGCTGGCGGTTGATGCAGGATTCCATTATCTTACAGAGCAGGGGGGTAATGGCAATCGGACGATAGTTGGATGGATCAGAGCGGTCGCCTTTTTTGTGGATCGGGTGCACCAAAGCGCTCTTCCAGATATTAGGGACAACACCTGCGGTGTATGAGCGCCTAAAAAGATGTGAAAGAACTGGAGCCAGTTCCGGAGCACATGTTCTAAGCACAATTGCGGGAATTTGGTCTGGCCCACTCGACTTCGAGATATCCAAAGAGAAGAGTGCATTGCGTACAGCTCTTTGCAAAAACCAAACATTACGCATCAAGCTTTCGCAACGTGGTAATGTAGGTGGTGGCTTCCCTTTGCAATCGAGAGTCGAGTTGGACGCAAAACGGCAACTAAGAAGATCGGCCTTGTCTTTAGCGTCATGGGCCAACGACTAGTCTTCTCTCCGCAATGATGGAAAGGATGGTTGACAAAAATTTCCAAAGACAGCTTTGACGAGAGACGAAAACGTCCTGGTTCCCGATGGGAGGCGAATTAGTTTCTCACCAATTTTACCAACAAAGGTGGACTTCGCCAAAGCGATTGCACTTTTGTAAGATCTGGAGGCAAAGTTATACTCCTTATTTTTTCACCCGCTCACCCGCGGAAATCGGTCAAAAAGGGGTACAAAGATTTTGCTACACGTATTAATATATAGATACTAGATGTAAAATCCTAGTTTTTTTTTTAGAAAAAAAGCAGTTATTATAAAGCTACACGCATGGATAAAAATATTCAAATTTTAAAACAGTATACGGTCGAATTACAACCGCTGAGCGACTGGTAATTTAATGAAAGAGATACTTTAAATAGTTGCTTTATCATTTTAAGTATTATATACTATAATTAAAACATGTACATATTCAGATAGATCCTAAAGAGATTTCATAGACAAGGTCGTAATACAATTAACGGGTGGAGCTCCGTCGCCTCGTAGTATAACGAGGCGGTTATACTCGCAAAGGAGGCAGCGAAGAGGGAGAGGCAGCAGACCAGCCAGCTCCCCTCCCGCGGTCGACGATCACGACGGCGCAGGACCAGTAATGACCTGAGGCAGCCGTAAAAAGGGCCTACGGGCGATGGACGCGGGCACATCCGTCGCCCTGGCAGAATATCTGCACAGGCTTGTGTGGTTGAGGCGCATTGTGCCGATGCGCCTTCCACGATCATTGGGGAGGGCAACTCTCGTCCTCTCCTGAGGGGTCTACGATTTTGACCCCCCAACCACGACGAGGCCCTTAATAAGGGGCCGACATTTATCGGGGAGGAGACGCAGTGCCAGTTCGGCAGCTCCTGCTCCCCGGTCTATAGGTGATTGAAGGCACCATGGGGTTTTAATCCGTGCGACTCAGACATACCCCACCCTTAGCTTCCCGACGAGGGTAGGTATCCGTAAGGATTACCCCATGTAAAAAAAGGTCGTAATACAAAATGCCGAAACTCAGTTCAAAAAATATAAGAAAACGTATTGAGACGATCCTACCTGTGTTTTGATAGTTTAAACAAAAACAAAGGTTTTTGCGGGATCTGAGTCTATCATGTAGTGAATTTTATATTTATTCATAATCTTGTGTTATTTGAGTCCATATTTTGTAATATTGGTAGTGTTTTACGTAATATAGTTCAGTTATTGTTCACTAGTGAAATGTATGGGAAATAACAATATGGAGCATAAATTATGAGAAGCCACAAAAACTCCCTAGAAAATTCTAAAATATTACATGAAACTTGTAAAATTATCATAGCTACTCGATAATGGCAGTAACAATCTAATCTTTATACACTACAATATATTTTATACATTGATAAAAGAAAAAGGGTATTGTTTACTTAATTTCTTAAGCAAACAAGTGAAAGATATTACGTAGTAATAAATTACAACTCCGTGTTTCTATTAAAATCTCGATTGCGTTCCACGAATGTTTACGAACCAGCGTTCCTAGAAGTGATCTTACGTTATAATCGGGGATTTAGTGAGGGCGCGTGTATACACCCCAACGCTCAATTTCCGACCACTTATCACCCTTTATTTATTTATTTATTAGCTGATTCCCTCGACTTTGTCTGCGTTGTTTATTATCTCAATTGTTTCGTTACATCTCAAAGGGGATTGGGCAGCGTTTTCGAGGAAAGCTCCCAGGCTTTTTAGCTTTTTCTGATATCAACAATTATAGTTATATGTGAATCAATTTACAAAAGATATCTTAGCAAATTATATATATAACCTTCTTCGTGAATCATTCTATATCTTAATGAAAACTGCATAATTTAGATTTGACCTAACTCACCGAAAAAGTTTTTTTAGATAAAGGCTGCTTCAAGTCCTTCTATGTACCCCCGAGAACGTGTTGGCAAACTTTTACGATAATCAATTAACCAGACAATGTGTTAACGTACAAAGAAAACCCCTTTCACAAATCTAATATTAATAGAGGGCCCAGCAAACCTTGTCTAGCTCTGATGAAGATAATAATATCAAAATTCTTCCGGTGTCATTACAAAAAAGTTAAATACGTATTGAATATTTGCTTTAAAAAGTTACATTTTAAATGCACCGCGCTCGCTGAATTTCACCATTATGCTCTTTTGTCTCGCTTTGGTTAGGTTAGGTTAGATTTGCGAAAAAAGGATAACGCGAACTAGCCTCGGGCGAACGCGTTGCGTTTAGTACAAAACCTTTTTTGAAGCAAGTATTTCATACGTATTTAACTTTTTGTAGTAAAACCGTACTTGTTTACCTCGATCACATTTCTAGCAGTCCAACAATTCTAGTTTCGAGAAATATTTATACTTCTTTGAAATATTTGGCTGTTTCAGGAACTCTAGTACGCTCTAATAGGTATTAATACGTCTTGAGAAATCGTTGACCCCGCCCACTGTAATTTGCTACTGCGACTTTATTTGCTCGAGCGTGGGACGCGTATTTTATGAAAGATTCCTAACGCGAATGCGTCGACAAGGTACATGTACACGTGAGAGAGTTGCTTCTCTCGATCAGTCATATTCATTTAAGAATCTTTATTTTTAATAACAGTGTTTCACAGTCTTGTAACGAGAGTTTGACATATTACGCTGAGAACAGTTAATGGTGGTTAGATTTTTTTGTTCATAGTTATTCATTATTTTCAGTCATTAATTGTATCGACAGTCGTTAGGACTGCCTCGACTTTTCTGTATCAAGAGGCGTTTATTTTACTCTTGAATATAATGACAGTTGTTTCTATATTTACTTTATATTAACCCATATCATCTATTATTAGCGGCCTTGGCCTTATGCTGAGGTTATACTAATTTTCTTGGCTTCGAACACCGGCTGTGAATTGAAAACAAACATAATAACGGACAAGCTATAAGAATGTTATGAAAAGGCGAACAGTCTTTTTTTAGAGAGCCGGTTTTGTTTTCTTACACTCGATTGTTGAATGGAAACTGGATCACAAGTAGGGTAAATCACAACAAACAATCACAAGTAAGACCGTCATCTCACAGAAGGAGGCGGCGGAGAGGGCCCGGGAGGCCGATCCCAGAAGTGGTCGTCTCCGCCAAAGAAGGGCAGCGGGAGGGGCGAGGCGTAATGCCCGACCCTCCCAAAACCGTCGCCAAACCTGAGGGGATGGGGCGGGGCCCCCCATCTCCTCGTTGCACTGGTGAGGCTGACGAGGGGAGGCTGCTGGTCGTGTACCCAGTAGCCTCTCTATAGTAGGGCGAAGCCTGGCGTTCATTCGCCAGGTTGCCGCAGGGGCAGTTTCAGGTCAGTGAGCATGCTCGATCCCTGGCTGCCCCTACCATGCGGCGGACGGTACACCGTGGGGTTTTAGTCCGTGCGAATCGGACATCACCTACCCTCTTCCCCGGGAGGGTAGCGTATCCGTTAGGGATTTCCCCACGTTAATAAAAAAAAAAAAAAGGGTTGGCATAGTAACACTTGTGGAGCCATGGAACAGATGACTCTCTAGGAATTCTTTTGTAAATGTTGCTCTTATGATAAAACGAGAAACCAATTGTAGTATGACATTTTGAAATAAGAAAGGAACATAGTAGTATAGTGAAAACAGTAAACTGTTATAGGTGTTTGATGGCAAATTGTTCATGCAATTTTAGGTGGGTGTTATACTCTACCATCGTAGTAGTTCAAGAGTTTGCATCTAATTTTTGTTGCATATATATTTCAGTAAGCCTTTCATTTGTTTCTCTCATATGTTTGTTTATATATCCTACTACTTTTATTTTATTTATTTTCCATATATAAATTATGTATTCTATTATTGTTATATTTCTTGTTTTCCCTATATTTAATAATTTTAATTGTTATTTATTTTTTACGAACTGTGACTTGCATTGGGTTACAGCTGAAAATCAGCACTAAGTTTTCTCATAACACTTTAGCTCTGATATGTACATTTTTATCTAAACTTGTATATTATGTGATGCATTATGAATAAAATATTTCTTTCTTTTTAGTAAAACGGTTTCTGAAGACGATACCGCGCCATTATTACTTACTAAGAAATCACTATGAAATTTTATGAATCGACTGGCTCCTCTAAACACCTTTTCCAATATATTATCTAACGTACAGAAGTTAAAATTTTAAACAATCACAGTATGACTTATGGAGTATGTAGTCACATTAAAGGTTTTAAATATCGTTTATAATAAATACCTAAATGAGAATATGAATTTGTTTGATTATAATTATTAAACATAGAATAAATGTTCATAAGGACTGCCGAGAGAAGTGAAAACTTATAACAATGAAATAAATGTGTTCTCATTTGTATTTTCATATTAATTTTAGTGTGAATAATATTATTTAAATTCCAGTGTTTGTTTATTGACATTATAGACATAAGTGTGGTTTTCATATCAATTAGCACTCGGAGCAAATTATTATATACATATTTATAAAGTCTATTAATAAGTCAAACCTAAGATGAGCCGTAAAATATCAAAACTACTATACACAGATTCCTATACTAAGCATCGCTTTTTTCTCTTTTTTTTTTGTACGTGGGTAAATCCCTTATAGATGCCCACCCTCCCGGGGGAGAGGATGGGTTATGTCCGACTCGCACGGACTAAAACCCCACGGTGTACCGACAGACCGTGATGTTGGGGCGGCAAGGGATCGTTCTACGCTATTCCTCTTGAATAGCCGCCCCAACGGTCCACCCAGCGGAAGGTTGCCGCCAGGCTCCTACCTATAGAGAGGCAGCTGGGTACACGCCAGCCCCCCGACTACATCCCCTCAGGTCCGGCTACGGCGGCAGGAGGAGTTGGGCAAAGCGCCGCCTCCTCCTACCGGTCCTCCGATGGCGAAGACGGCTACTGAGGGGTTCCGCCTCGCGGGCCCTCTCCGCTGCCTCCTTTTGCGAGATGACTTCCTCGCAAAAGGAGGCCACTGCTCGCCACGCCTGTTCGCTGCCGAGCATGGACGAGACCACGCTCGGCAGCGACAAATCCTCTCCTACCACCGCCACCAGAGTACAGCGCTCCACCTCCCACGCAGCACACTCAGAAAAAGTGTGCTGCGCGGTATCTTCCTCAGCGCCGCACTCATGGCAGGCGGCGGTCGGCTCCCTGCGAGCGATCCGGTGTAGGTACCACCCGAAACAACCGTGTCCGGTCATACTAAGCATCGCTAGTCTAACGCAAGCCACGCAAGCACAATGCGGTCGGTCATGATTACGTAGCATGTCATGACGCAAAACTATAAATTTATTTCCTGCCAAAAAACCGGTCACTTCAATAAAAATCAACATAGATTTAGCATATCTCTCGGATACAGTACTTTTTTTCTACATGATAGTCACCCTATATCCTTTTCTTTATCTCTGACAATGTGTGTACAAAATCTTATGATAATCAGTTAAGTAGTTATGGACTAAAGTCTAACAAACAAAGAAATTCACATTTATAATATTAGTTAGGATTTATAACTGGTTTGAACTGACCCTACATAGTAACGGGGTTAAAAGTTTGCCCTTAGAATATATTATGTTTAGACAGATGTTTTATGTATGTTATGTTATTGATATTCCGTATCGCTCCGCTGAACATAGCGGCCGATTGAATCTGCAAGGCTTAATATACGGTCCGTCAATATGAACGTCAACGCTACTTTCTGTTATATTTATTTGCTTTCCTTGTTAATTACGTAAAATTAACAGTTAATTTTAAAACAATATCGATGGAAATCAACATAATCTAGTAGTTAAACGATAACGCAAACTTGCTTTTTTTGTATTATCAATTAACCTCTATATTCCGTAATAATTGCATCATTCTTGTCTATTTCGTGGAAATATATCCTTCATTAATTTTTGTGATGAAATTTATCTAATAATTCTTAGGAATACTAATATTTTATTTGCTTCCTCATTTATTAAAATATTAACAAGTATAGTAAATCATGTATAAAAGCCCATTTAAAAGTTCATAAAAATATATAATTACAGATAAGTTGATAGAAGTGTAGGGACACAATTAAGTAAAATATAGACAAACAAAATGTATACGTGAGTAGAAAATATAGTGAGCGCGGCTGTTCCCGCTTTTGATTAAGTTAGTTATTAATAAACTCTCAAAAAATATAGACGTCATTTTATTTATATACTTCCAATATTGTGGTATTAACGAGTTTTGGACATTAATAAAATCAATTATACATTACAGTGGTGACCCCGATGTGATTTGAACACGCAACCTTCTGATCTGGAGTCAGAAGCGCTACCGTTGCGGAACGGAGTCAAAGTAATTTAAGGGGTTACTGGTGATAGTTTTCTTGAATTTGAGAGATTTCGTGTGAAATCCAACCTTCTCATTATGGAAGAATGAGTTTTTTACGATAAGACGATATCACTAACGGCGCGGTATTTATATTTAATGATACTATACCCTTACAACATAAATAGTCGACTAAATAAATTTGTTGGAACAGATCTACAAGTATTTGACGACATATTTTTGCTGTAATATTTTCTTTAATAAAAGTTGACACTCATAACCGCGTTTTTTGAAACGGCGCGGTGCGGCGTCGCATTCGAACGCGCTGTCGCCGCATTTAGGGTGCGTAAATATTCCCGTGTGTCCCCATGACCCGGTCACAAGTTTTACGAATGCGACCGTTTAGTGCAGTTTTTAATGCGAACACATTCTATGACTGTGTGGTTGTAGCCACAACTTTCAGATAAATATGCTCTTACCAACCCGCTGTTTCTGATCTATCTGCTTGTGTCTTTGTTTATAAGTCGTTTATAACTCTAATATATTCATGTTTATAATGTATTAGAAGATACTAAACAGTGACCACTAGATATATATTTGATAATCGGAACGATTCAATGCACTACGTTGCAGGGTCAGCCACATTATATTCAGTTGTCTATACATGATTTAAAAAAAAATATAGTAAAGAGAGATCATAAATATGACAGATTCTATATCATATAAAAATAGTTTTTACATATAAAAAGTCATTGATTGTATTGAAAGTACCTAGGCGATCGAGACTAGCTCGGTTTTTTAAAAAAACAATCTTTAATTCAAATAAATTGTTAGGTTTGCCTTACAAAATTATAATTTTTTACATATATATATTACATATATTATTTTATATATAAGTGGGTACGCTCTACGTAAAAAAAGTTTTTCTAGTATTCATCCTATCATTTTAAATTCTTAACTAGTGTTATAAATGCGAAATGCGAGTTTATTTGTTACACTTTCACTACTCTTAATCGATAACCATGAAATACTGCACGCACACTCTGTGAGGAGTATAGAAAAAGCCATAAAGCTTTTCGTTCAGAATAAAGGCACTTATCCAGAAAGATCGAAGAAATCTATGTTAAGACTAGCGACGCCACTGACAAAAGCTTGTGATATCCTTAACTAGATAGTTTGTGACGATGTACAAATATTTATTACTCTTTAAAGCAGAAATTACTGAATAGATTTTGATAAAATTTTGCAGTAATATAAGTTATATATCACAATAACGTATTTCTTTACTGACAAAATCATTCTATTCTATTGTGTATCTTAATTTACAACTTACTTTAGAACAGTTATTACATCTCATTTGCGATCGTTAAAACACAATAAGTATTTAGGGATTTCTAAATTAATTTGCTACTGAAAAAGGGAGTATTGTAAATGCTGCGATGTTATCGTTTCACCCTGATGTTTTCCTATGTGGTTCAGGTCCTTTGCAAGAATGGAAAGAACGCAATATATGACAGCACTATTCCTCATAAGCTCATCGAACTACTCACGCATAGAAAAGCTTTAGTTTATTAGTTAATTAGTCTAGGCAGATAAACTAATCAAACATTATTTTGCTATATTCTTGAAAGTATCTTTAATTACTTACACCTATAACACTATTTAATGCATCGGCGAATATTTTTGTAGGTCGTAATTTTTAAAACAATGTATTAGAACGACATTCTTTGTTTCGATAATGAGAGACAAGTCAAGGATTCTCAAACTATTTAAACATGAATTAATACTATCTAAACTATTTAAACATACCATTTATGCCATTGAATTATTAAATTTTCGTTCTTGATTAAAAAACAATAATAATAGGAAAATAATTTCTTTGCTTTGAAAATATTGAAAAAAGATTTTTTACACGCATAAATGTTATTCAACTGTCTAATTAGTTAAATGTTGTATACTTATAGTTATTGAATCATGTATTAACATGTATTGTCTTGTTCTAAAATGTATTACATACTTGATAAAGACGTTGATTGATTGAGATGAAATTATTGAACGCAACCCGACAGTAATATCCAACAATTCAACTCACGGGATCATCTGAGGCTTGAAACAGGCTGCACATATTCTATTCATACACAATCACGCACTCCAATATGTTTATTATACACATACACATAATATAGAGATCGCTGTGTGTCCCGTAGATTTGCGACATATTGTCTAGATTGAATAAAAATTGTTAAACACTTTACGAAACCGAGGTAAAGCGACCCGACATATCTATCGAATTAAAGAGACATGCACTTCGATTTTTATGTTTTTTTTTTAATTATGTCTTGTGTTTAATTATTTATTTTATTTTGATCGAAGGCTTGCACGAGACTGGGGCGGCTCGGTCCGAGGCGCGCGCAACCTGCTACAACTTCGGTCGGATGCGCGCTGGAACGCGTCTAACTTCACTCGTATCTCGCTCTAACATCTGACCTCATTTTCGAAGTGATGAATTATTTTCGAAATGGCAACGCACCGATACACCGATGCATTAATACGTCTTATTATGCGTTATATTTTTAATTAAATTACGTCGGGTACATCTCATACGTACGACAATGTTTATTGTCTTTAATTATGTCAGTTACAGGTATTAATATGGAGTTCTTGGTAGCCGGGGCTCCGTCATTAAATTAGGTCATGACCTCTACTGAACGACATAGCGATAAACGGTACAGCAGTAATGGGGGAAGAAACTAGGGCCTGTTAGCGTCGTTGCTTGCTATTTTGTTTTTTAAATTCTGATATTGACAAAATTATTCAAGTTCTTAACAATACGTATATGTATTGTTAACTAAATTAAATATATCTCTTTTTATCAGAGTCTGTATAGTTTTCATTTTGGTGAATATTCTACAGTTCATATTTACTATTACAAGGACCTGTTAACAAGGGTTATGTAAAGCATGATAGGTCATGAATTATTAAGGAATATTTTTCCACATCACATTTATAAAATACGCTATATCTCAGTAGGGTTTTTACGGGAAAAGTAATTTTTAGTGGATTTGTAGGAGCGACAGTTAATATTTATATTTTAATCAGTTTAAATCATGTTAAAAAGAAATTGAAATGACATCTTTTTATTTATTGAATGCGTTTTCGTGAAGCGGCTCTTAGTCTTTTAATATCAAAGACATGTTAATATCCGTGCCGCTTTTGAACAACAGTTCAACGTAGTCTGGTAAAGTTGTAAAGACCTGTCAGGCGAATAACGTAGTTAGTTGGAAAAAAAAAGTAGTTCGTTTGAAAATGGTAATAAGTTCAAAGAATAAGGACGATGTATTAGTGCAGGCTACTACGCCGTAGCCACGTAGCGTTCTACTACGAGAATTAGACCTTTAAAAATGTAAAAGGTATGTTTCATTCTTTTATTAGATATTAGAATCTTTAGTGAATATTATAATGGTGTTTGTATTAATTGATAGCGTCGTGTTCTTTAAACTCTGTAAAGATGATGTTATGTCGAGTAATAAAGTTGGTTATTTTCAGTTACCAGAAAAAATATGATAAATTTTATCAATTTTTTTTTATAACGCGTTTTTTTCAATATTAAATAAGAACATTCAGATTCACTCGTAGTCATTCAAGTGTATAAACAATATTGAGCAAGATTGCGAATAAAAGTCCTGAAAAATATATACAAGACTTCTGTAGACGTGATTTATTAAATATAATAAAAAATGCATTCAAATAATTGTATATCTTCCAATTAACTAAATGAAATAACAATAGGCATGGAATATTTCTTGCCTCGTTATTAATTTTTATATAAAATTAAAAATAATTTGTCATATAGTTGCTATAAATTTATATCACTATAATATTTAATATCATATAAATATTAATTGGTTATGTGATAATTATACATTTAAACAGCCGCTATTTGTTAAATAACACCGATACAAAAAATAATAACGGTGAACAAAATTAGTTTTATTGCAATATAATTATACTAAAGTATCAATAGTTTGCATGCTTATATAATAAATTATTGAAACATAATACACTTTATATTTTTTTTATTATTTATTTGTTTATTTACAAAAATACAAATACAGGTACAATTACAAATTATACATATAGAATTTTTACAAAAGCAAAATATTGGAATGGTACTTATAATTATATTATTATATTATAATTATAATTACATGAGCGGTAGTGACTGCTGTAGTTAATAACTGTGTTGCAGCCACTAACACTCATCGCTGGACAACACTAAGTTTTTTAATTGAAATAGTTAACACATAAAAAAAAACTGTGACCGCAATATACAAAAATGGGAAATACTTTAATAAAATTAAGAAATGCTGCTGAGCAAGCAAGCGCTAATGTCGTGTTGAGTGAAATGCATGTATAGAATTTAAGTGTGGTTTGATAATATTTTAGCAAGAAACATTTGCAAGTATGGTAATTATGTAAAAGATAGAAGTTCTTCGGCTTCTTCATACGTTAGGCCCAAGAGCCAACTTAAAATACTTTTTTTACATTTAATTTTGATAAGTGCATAAATACTGATAGTTTTGTTGATTTTATTATATAGCATAGGACTCAAATAATGATAATGGCTATAAGCTAGTTCTGTTCTTCGGGGCACACTAGGACATACTTGATATATACGTTTAATATATACGTTTTGAGCTAATAAGATTATGATCATAGATCAACTGAGCATGTTTCCTAAGTGTAACATGAAGAATAAATAATTTACGAACAGATAAAACTTTGCAATTTGAATAAAGCTCCTGAGTAGGAAAAAGAATAGGTTTTGAACTCATAACTTTTAATAATACTCTTTGAGCTCTTTCAATTTTAATAAAATAAGTTTTACAAGAACCACCCCAGATTGTGATGCAATAAGTCAAAATAGATTGAGCAAGGGCAAAATAAATAGTTTGTAGCGTTGCGACATCAATACTTGAACGGAGGTTTTTAAAAACATAGATCAATTTTCTTACCCGTGAAATTACATTATTAATTTGATCATGCCAGGAAACAACACTATCAATGAAAACACCTAGGTACTTAACAGAGTTGGTTCGAGTTAAATACTAACAACTACAAAGTTTATTCATGTAATGTCCACATGCATGTGTTTGAATAGTGAAATCATTGTTAGGTAATAACGACATTATCAATCCGAAGGTAACAAATTTAGATTTCACAATATTTAGCGTGAGTAGATTGGTAGATAACCAATTCATTACTATGAACAAAGAAGTTTCAGCATAAGTTTGGATTTTCATCCAATTTTTACCGTAAATGATCATAGCGGTATCATCAGCATATGCAATAATTTTACAATGAGGCAGATCTAATTGGCACAGGTCATTTACATAAATAAGAAAAAGTGTCGGACCCAAGACACTGCCTTGAGGGACGGCATAGGTGAGAAATTCATCATCGGTAGTGATATTATCAATTTTGGTACGTTGACTTCATCCACTAAGATAATCCTGAAAAATCTGTAGTGTACCCTTGATGCCAATATATTCTAATTTAGTTAACAAGATAGGAATAGAGACTGTGTCAAAAGCCTTGGATATATCCAGAAAAATACCCATAGACCTTAGTTTGGATTCGAGGTTTTGTACAATAAGTGTTGTTAAATCTATAACGGCATCCTCAATACTTTTACCTTGCATAAAGCCAAATTGGTTGCTCGCTATGATATCGTTAGTGGAAAGGAAGTGTAACAACCTTTTATTCAAATTTTTTTCCAATATCTTGGAAAATGTAGAAAGAACAGCTATTGGCCTATAATTTTTGGTATTTTTACGGTCTCCACTCTTATGAATTGGATATACAAGAGCTTTCTTAAAGACGTTAGGAAAGCAACCCGAGTTTAAGCATAGGTCAAATACATGTACAAGCTCAGTTAACGGTACTTTCCTTGCAGATTTAACAACCGATGCTGATATATTGTCCCAACCAGTAGCGCAATTATGCTTTAAGCCTAAAATGATTATACATTATATCTCAACAGGATCCGTGATGTATAATACCATGGAATTAGAGAATGTAGATGTGTATTTTAAACAATTTCCTGGGTTATGGCTGTAGGCATGCACTGCCGATGACGAAATTTGAGAAGCAAGAGACTCCCCAACTTTAGCAAAAAATTATTAACAATATTAATAGAACACTGGCGATCATGTGAGATAGATAGTAACTTATTAAGAGTATAAGAAGATTATCAATATTGCATCTAATCAAAATCAAAATATCCTTTATTCAATTTAAGCCCTGAGAAGGCGCTTATGAAAGTCATAGCTACCACCGGTTCGGAAAATAACTCAGTCATCGAGAAGAACCGACAAGAAACTCGATCTGGTTTATCTTTTCATGTTACATATTTTTACAAAGTATAATTTAGTTACAAAGTTTTTAGTGGATGTGCAAAGAGGAGCGTCATTTCCAGACGTCACAATCATTCACATACTGGTCCATCCTATAACAGCCTTTTGATATTAAAACGCTTGACAAGGCTCTTGAACTCACTATTCTTCAAATCGGTAACATGTTTAGGGATTTTGTTATAGAACCTAAACCTAACACTATTACCTAAAAAACTGTTATTGGACTTCGTGAGTCTGAAGCATGCAATGACCAACTTGTTGCAGTTTCTAGTACATATTTAAATTACATTGGTCTTTAACTTGATCCAGCATATCTAAGTTTTTGCGGACATACATTAAATTATCAAAAATATATTGGGAGGGCATAGTTAAGATACCGAATTCCGGAAACTTAGTCTTTAATGATTTGCGAGGCCCCATATTATAAATTGCTCGAACTGCTCGTTTTTGTAATAGAAATATGGTTTCCACCTCAGCTGCTGTACCCCATAACAAAATACCATAAATCATTAAGCTATGGAAGTAAGCGAAGTGGCAATATCTGTTAACTGGCGGATCTTTCGTTCTGCGAACGCAGCAGAGCTTAATTTTCATGCCATTTTTTTACATGAGGACTCCATTGTAATTTCGAATCAAATGTAATACCCAAGAACACAGTATTGTCAACTAAACCTACTAGACTCACATCGATCTCAATTCTACTATGAGTAAGCGGAACATTAGGCAAAGTAAATCTTATACATTTTGTTTTGTCGGCATTAAGCAATAAATTATTTAATGTAAACCAATTGGAAATTTTAATTAAGGTACTATTTAGATCCCTAAGCTCTGAATCTATTCTTTTTGCCTTAAATATAAGTGAAGTGTCGTCCGCGAAAAGAACCATGTCAGCACGGTTATTAACCACTAGTGGTAGATCATTTATATATACCAAGAATAAAAACGGCCCTAAAATAGAACCCTGTGGGACGCCGATTCGAGTCAATGATCCCGCTGACGTTGTCCCATCTACACTAACTTTGTGATAGCGATCTTCTAAATAGGAGACCAGAAGGTCGAGAGAAGCTCCACAAACACCATAGTATTTTAATTTCAAAATAAGGGTACTGTGGTCAACGCAGTCAAAAGCCTTAGACAGATCACAGAACACACCAATAGCGTCCTGCGACTCCTCCCAAGCTCGAAAAATATGACTAAGTAGCGTTGCACCAGCGTCAGTAATTGATTTTGATTTTGTGAAACCAAACTGTCGACCATCTAGAATCTTTTGAGCGTTAAAATATGCTGTTAATTGATTAAGCATAATCTTTTCTAAAATTTTGCTTAAGGACGGCAGTACAGAAATCGGCCTATAATTTCCAAGATTACTCCTACAGCCTGATTTAAACAAAGGAACTCCATTACTTATTTTCATTAAATTGGGGAAGTTTCCTTCTGTTGTACACTGATTAAATATATTTGCCAGATATGGTGAAATATTGATAATTAAGGACTGTACTACTATTACCGACATTCCCCAAATGTCTTCGGTATGTTTCATGGTAATACTTCTAATATTGACATGAAATATTATTAAGCCGTTTTTTATTCTATTTAAGTAATTAATACAACGTTCAGGTGCACATACAAATGACTGAGAAACTGCTAAGGATTCAAGTTCATCATTAATCTGACTATTATCCCTCATAATTAGAGTCAAAAACAAACAATTACGCTAGTACAGGAATACAACAAATAAATAAGAATTAAAACTAAATAAAAATAAGGTTTACTGTATATATGTTTTTGCTTTAAAATCTATAGTCAACCGTGTTAATTAACTCTTTTGATAACCACTCTTATAATAGGTTAATTGTAATATTGTTTACACTGAGCCATAAACAATATAGTATAATTAAAAACATAAGAAATATAGTATATAATATAGTATGATTAAAAAATATATATATATAGAAAGAATATTTCCAAAATAACATGATTTTCTTTTACTTTCTACATCGTTTAAAATTTTTTGTCCACGATACAAATATTATAAAAGTCTATGGATTAACTCAACAGAAGTGTAGAATTTTGCCTACTATATGTTAAAACGAAGACTCGACGTACAAATACTAAGGTTTCTGATGAAATCTTCATCTGTCAAAGACTGACTCTTTTGATTTCCTTTTCTTATTTTCATCTTCCTTTACTTGAATCTATGTTGTGTAAAAGTATTGGTGATATCTCAATGAGTCGAAAATAATAACTCGAAACCAGTTCGGCAAGTCATAAAATATTTCTCGAAAGGTAGCATAAACTTGTTTGAATACTAAAGTCCTATAGACGCTGCAATAAATACCATAACAAACTTTCTACGAGTGACAACCCTAAGTATTAAGACAATTGTAGAATGGAATTGGAATAAGACTCCAGAAAAAAAAACGGCACTAAAGAGAAAAATGTAAAGTTTACAAATTCTAAATATTTATACAAAGCAATGTTCTTCAAGGAGTTAAAGCCAACTGTACAACGTTTGATACGGTATAATGTGTATAATAGTTGAAGTGTGACACACCTTCGTCAAAGCCCACGGGTATGGTTGCCAACACGTTTTTCATTATTTAGAAGGAGCATATAGCACCGCGTCGCGTTGCGGCGATGGGAACTACTGTACGGATTTGGGACCACTAAAACCGCGATTTTAAATTTTTCAGCGGTCTGAAAAAATTACCTTAATGCCTCTCATATTTATGGACAATCAGACGCCTCTTGATATCTGGATATAATCCACTTGTAATACGAAAAAAGACACAGTTCATTTAGTTTCACGACGTATACAACACATTTTATCATTTGGTCACAATCTCATCGGAAGTTAAGTGACGTGTTATTTGAGGTGTTACATGCTAAACCAAAAGGAAACTGGTTAATAAATTAAATGAGTAATATGATCAGAAGTATATTAAGTAGACACAAAATGAGTCCAATTTTTTTTAGTGTATGCTACCTGATTTGTTATTAAGTAAGAGAAAATTGTTATAAAAAACCTTACTGAAAAAAATCCGCGTTATCGTAAACTGAACTTGAATAAAAACACGAAGATCATTGATTTGAAGATTGTATCAATCAATTTCATCGTATAATTAAATATATCAATCCTTTCCTACATTCATTATTTTTCGTATATTGTGCATAAAAAGTCAATAAATACTTAGAAATAAAAAAATCACCTTAACAATGAATTTGAAATTTACTCAAGCACAACAGCGAGCACATCTAACACAATATTGTTATAATGAAGATGTTTTATAATGAATACCAAAACGCTTTCTTTATGGCCCGACACAGTGTTCGTAGAGATAACGCCTTTATAACTCTGCTGTATAACTTTCATTCGCGACGCGTCTGCCGCGCTTTGTACTCCGACACCGTACTCTATTGTTGCTCATTTCAAAGTGTAGAATAAATAAATTTCCATTTATTTATTAAAACATCATTGGATATTAGATATATCTAGTGCGAGAAGTATAGTTTTTTTTTACTGTCACTCAACCAATTAATGAGATATACACTTAATCGTAACTCGCAGCTTTTTTGTCGAACGTTATACAAAAAAATGTTTTTTAATGACAACGCTGTTGGCTTTTAAAGTTTTTTTGGAATTTTTTGAGTAGACGCTTAAGGCACTCAGCCGTATGCCAAAGTGGCCAAACAGCGGTTAGAGTTGTTGCCTTGATTGCAACATCGCAACTGATAACCTGACTAAGCTAATAAGCTAGCTAAACTATTCATAGATAATAGGTCTTTGCCAATGAAATTGCCGTTCTGTAGTACTGGCCAATTCAAATCAAAATAATTTTTGTTTGGCTAAGAATTCTAATTAGAAATTAATTTTATTTTAAAAACATAGAATTCTTTTTCCAGAAGTAGCCTTTTTTTATTGATTAATGTTACATTTTCATCGCGTTTCAATCATTTTTGTCATCATGGATACGTTAAAAATTCGAGTAATTATGGAATATGAGCACCGTCGTAGCAGCAACGCGGCACAAGCGGCACGTAACTAACATCAACGACGTTTACGGAGCTAACATTACAAACCAACGCACCACCTGTTATTGGTTTGCTCGCTTCCGTTCTGGGAACTTCAACCTGAAAAATGAACCTCGCGGTCTCCTAAGACTTTGGTCGACAATGACGAATTAAAGGCGATTGTGGAAGCTGATGATACACAATCTACGGCTGAATTAGCAGCAGTTTTCGACGTTAGCGTCAAAACAATATTGTTCAATTTGCGTCAAATTGGCAAGGTAAAAAAGCTTGACAAATGGGTGCCCCAAGAAATCAATGATCGCCAGCGCGAAGTACGCGTCGAGACGTGCCTTGCACTGGTCAACAGACACACAAATTAAGGAATATTGAAACGCATTGTTACCTGCGATGAAAAATGGATTCTGTTTGATAACCGCAAGCGTTCAGGAAGTTGGTTGGATCCTGGTTCAGCACCTAAACAAAGTCCTAAACGAAAATTTACCCCTAGAAAAGTGATGGTCACTGTTTGGTGGTCTAGCGCCGGTGTGATTCATCACAGCTTCTTACCAAACGGGATGAGCTTTACTGCAGATGTGTACTGTGAAGAACTGAACACAATGATGGACAAGCTGGCACATCTCCAACCAGCATTGGTCAATCGCTCGTCTCCGCTGCTCCTGCACGACAACGCGCGACCTCAAGCTACACAGCAGATGGTCTCCAAGTTGCAAGAACTGGGGTTGGAAGTTCTCCGACATCCGCCCTACTCATCAAATCTTACGCTTACAAACTACTACTTTTTCCAGAATTTGGGAAAGTTCTTGGCGGGAAAAAAATTCAATACCCGAGAGGCAGTACAAAATGCCTTTGAAGAATTCGTTGCATCTCGTCAAGCTGATTTCTTTTAGAAGGGCATCAATAAACTGCCACTGCGTTGGCAAAGATGCATTGGTTGCATGGGTGATTACTTTGATTATTACAAATAAAAAATACATGAAAAAAAATCGTTTAAATTTTTTCCTACAAAACGGCAATTTAATAGTTAAAGACCTAATATTTGTTTCGTTATGCTAGTATTCTATAAGATACGACATATTTTCAGTGAAACTTTTATGGCAGGGCTTTCAAATTCAGATCTGTAACTTTTTTGTGTAACGAAAAATGGTGGGGGCAAACACTGTGTCGGGTAGAGTGTTCAAAACACCGCTTCTCGTTCAATCACCGAAGTTAAGAAAAGTCGGACGCGGTCAGTATTTGGATGGATGACCGCTTGGGAATACTGCGACACGTTGGTTATAGGCTTTGTTAATTTTTGTTATTTAAATGTTTTTTTGGTATATAAGTGTATCTTATATCGTATGTATTTACGAGATACTCTGTGTTTTTTTCCTATGTTATTCCTATGTGATTCAAAAAATTAGTGTGTTCAAAGCATTTAAAAAACAATCTCTTGAGCTTTATAATGTACAAGCGAGCGCGGCGGACGGTATCCCGCCTTGATAATAAGAAAAATCTTGACAAATTATATTTCTAAATCCTCTTCGTGAATCACTTTATCTACTAGTGAAAATCGCATGAAAATCCATTCAGTAGTTTTTGAGTTTATCGAGAACAGACAGACAGACGTGGCAAAGAACTATGTTCTATAACGTGTAGTGATCCATAAATTTTACCAAATACAATGAAATACGAGTGAAGCAACACCATAATAGAAGAGAGAGAATTGGAATATAGCGTATATAGTCGCTCGTGGAGTACGTCAAATTGAAAACACCCGGCGGAATGTCATCGGTCGTTCGTCAGAGCTTTCAACAAGTCTTTTGAACTCAGGCAATATTTAACTTTATTTCGATCTTAATAGAGTTTTCAACACGTTGGATTGTACATTTGAATTTTTTATTAAAATGAAATATGTGTCATGTGTCAAAAAATAAAATTAATTATCGTTGTGTACAGTTTAAATAGAGCAGCTGCATCATTTCATGTTACAAGTTTGATGCGATTATTCCAACGTTCTAACAAGATGGTGGCCGTCATATTAGAAATTTCCAGGGAGTTTTTGTGGCGAGTCAGAATTCATGCTCCGTGGTATCATTTCCCGTCCACTTCACTTGTGCACAATAACCGGGCTATATTACGTGAAACACCACCGATATTACAAAATATAAAGCCGAATGACACAAAACTGTGAATAAAATTAAAAAAAACACTACATGACTTTTCAAGATACCGCCAACTTTGACATTTAGCTAATTATTATTTATTTTATTAGTACTCGAATCGAATTCACTACACTTCATCATCATCATGATCAATACCCTTATCCCACTTAAGTAGGGTCGGCGCAACATGTTAATGAATTTTTTTTCGAATTCACTACACTTATTAATTTTAAATCGTGAAACCAAAAAGCTAAATTTCTTATGGCACGGTAGGGAAACATTTTCGTTACGCTTTACGTAGCATAAGTAAGATAGGTTTTATTTATGTGTATGTGCAAATAGGACTATGGCACTATGACGGGTATCACGTCTGATGTATGTTGGCTATTCTTATATAGCTAGGCTTATACTCCATGACTGTTTATAAAGTGACAATCTTCAATCGTGTCATAGTTCATGATCACATTTAACATATAAAATAATAATATCAAAACAAATACTAATAAACAACGAAGAGAACTTAGGTCAAAGTTTGTTCTAAGACTGTCAAAAGTATGGGTACAAATTGAAATAAAACTAGGTTGAATGACCGTTGACAAAACCTGCGTGCTGCGTCCTGGAATTTATAACCTTTGATAATAAAGCGAATAATAAACTCTTTAGTTTGTTCAAACTTTGAAAAATTATACTTTGTTAGTGTTTGGCTTCACTTTCATTTCACTTTTACTACACCCG